>JAUJYZ010001114.1:0-55000 GCA_033675265.1 Actinostola sp. cb2023 | reverse complement strand
GTCCATCTGGTAGACCATCAAGGAGACCACGTCCTTCTGGCAGACCATCAAGGAGACCGCGTCCATCTGGTAGACCATCAAGGAGACCACGTCCTTCTGGCAGACCATCAAGAAGACCACGTCCATCTGGTAGACCATCAAGGAGACCACGTCCTTCTGGCAGACCATCAAGGAGACCACGTCCATCTGGTATGCCATCAAGGAGACCACGTCCTTCTGAGAGACCATCAAGGAGACCACATCCCTCTGAGAGACCATCAAGGAGACCACGTCCATCAGGTAGACCATCAAGGAGACCACGTCCTTCTGGCAGACCATCAAGGAGACCACGTCCTTCTGGTGAACAGTGAAGAAGGCCACACCCCTAAGTGAAATAATGAGTACTAGATATGTCCATTCATTTTGATCAAATGAAACGAATGGAATAAATTGAATTAAAGACCGTTGAAAGATGTTATTTGTCGTTCTTTTATATGACAATGCTATCTCGGAAGGTGTTATCTGCTGTGAGTTTTAAGCGCATTAAAACAAATCATAAAAATTAAGATGAGGCTGCTAGATACTGAAAGAAAGCCATCGGTAGACTTACGGGACTTCTACAGATAAATACACTACTCACTGATGAAAATATTCATATAGTTCAGATACGCCAGGCAAATGGGGGTAACTTCAGGCGTTCTGTTCAAAGCTACAACGTGAAATTCCTATGTTTGACGACGCAAAGAGAACGAGAACGTCAGTTCGTTATTTTACAGATAGTTGTTTTCAGTCAACCGGACCACAAAAAGACGATGCATTCGTGAAAAGTGGCGCAAATTTAGTGAAAACACGGTAAATAAAACGATTATGAAAATAATACACAACAAAACACTTTATTCGAACTTCGTCGTCCTCAACGTTGTCGTCCTGGTGCTAATTAAGGTCCCTATTGACGCTAGACGAAGGAAGACGGCGTTGTTCTCCAACAGAGAAAGCGCAACACTTTGCTCTTGCTAGGACAGAACGTGGTCAGTTCCGATTGGCTTGTGAACTGTAGTACATGGACACAAGTTCGACTTTCACGACTGAAAAATAGAAAAACGTTATCATACTATTCGTGACACTGAATTGAAACGCAATTGAAACGCAAAGTGGTAGTGAGTGTGAGTGTGAGTGCCAGTAGAAGAACATAGACACTTCGTGGATCTAATGGGAAAATATTTATTAAAAACAAAAAGTCGAAAAAGGTTTCAAAAAAACGACCATGTTACAAACGGTGAAATTCTTGGTGCAATGACATATGGCAATTAAAATCTCTCGATTCTGATTGGTCAGCTACTTGTGTATTTATAAGAAATCCCTGTGCAAAAGAAGGTAGCCGTGGTTCTTGAGTGTTTGTGTGGATTTATTTGTCATCTCCTTTGCCAGTCTCTCGCTCAGTTGTTTGTACGTATATTTAAAGTCTAGATGAATTATTATTCGGTGACGTCAGTTGATTTTTTCCATCCCTTATTTATATATTTTCAATAGACTATCAATCAATATCAATATCTAGGTTTTTAGGTTATCGGTGAAACAATTGAAACAGTTAAAACATTGAACCTTCACTGTATTTCTTTATAGATTTAACTGACTGTTTGCAGTCAGCTTTAATTATTTATTAGACAAATAATTTCTCACTCTTTTTCTGTACGCTCTCAGAAAATTCGAAGACCCCCCAATACCGGGCTTTTCCAATGGCTTTATAAGAGCGCGCGAGTCGGAAAATACAGGTCATATGATAAATTTAGTTACCATGCACGTAATTGCAAGAAAATCGTATTGAGTCACGTGCAAATAACCGGTTGCAAAACCATCACGAGTAAAGTGTGAAAGCCTCCGGCTCGTTAGCCTGCGTGGCCGGTGACTTAATTGGGTGTCGTGTGTACTAGAGTGACAAGCCAGCCCCTCAAAGAAAACTGAGAGCAGCCAGTAACTTCCACTGGTTGTCGGCGCACTTCGTATGAGCCCGTGTCAGCTGTTTATACAAACGACGTTTTAATTTGATAGGCATAGCTACAACATTTTGTAATGAATTTAATGCAATAAAGACTAATCCACGTACACCGATTTCCTCCCTCAAATGTACAGATACTTTAAAACGGTTTCGATTATTTGCAAGATAACAACGCTGACCGGGAGAAATCAAATACACTAGCAACTACAACTGAATTCAAAACTGAGATTACTAGCTACATCTGGGGTGGACCGGAATTTTCTACTCGATAAGGAGTGTTCGAAAAGAGATACTTAGTCCAGATCATGACAGACGACTGTTTATCAGTTAAATGATTTAAAAAAATTGCGGACTCAGAGTTGTCGTTTAGGGAGTTCGATCGCAGTTTCTCCACCACAGTTACACTCCATAAGTTGAGTTTTATATTTTGTATTATATTTTTGTTTATATTTTGTCTTCAAGTTAGTTATTCCAAACTAATTATATCAAAACGCTTTGGTGCATTTAGTGTTGTTCGTGTTATGTAAATACAAATAAAGGATTGTAAAGAAATATCTGACATTTGTTGTGCGCAATATTTCAAGAAAGGTACACTGTAACTGTACTTCAAACATCCAATTCTCCTTTGATTTCTCCCAGTGTAAACACCAATGAAATTTAATTTCATCAAAATGAGACAAGACTTCATATTTTTTGAGATTTGCAACGTTACTCCAGAGTAATTCTGTTACAACAAAGAATCAACTTAGTTTAGTCATTTGAGCCAGCACTCACTGAGGCTGGGCACGAGCAGGGTTCGTTACGTCCTCGCTGACGAACTTCAATTCAAGTGTATTTCATGAAGTACAGAAGAAAATGTGACCTAGGGCGCGGCCGATTTACCGTGTAGCCAAACATGGAAGTTTAACAAAAGGCACAGACCTCCGTATAATGACATGGTTAATAATAGTAATAATATAATAATAATTTATTTCTTAAAAAACGCGCATATAAAAGTACAAAAGTCTATATGCTCTTCACAAAATATAAAAATATGGAATAAATATGGAATAAAAATAAAAATAAAAATGTTACATACAATTAAGAAGAGAAAAGTGCAAGGACTAACATAATTTAAGACCAACAAATAGACGAACAGTAAGACCCTAGTCTATCAATCTAGTGGTAAAAAGGCGCAGACCTGAACCAATAAATATGTATAAATAATTTCGGGCTACAGCCAACTCTTACAGTTTCCTGGCTCATTTACGAATTCTAAACTCTATTTCATTTGTGGGGTGATAACAAGAGTTTCGCGTGCTGGCCTTGACCGCACTACCATCTGCGTTTGTTTTGAATGATGAAATGTTTAAATGTTTGATGGGCAAAGACGACGATGACATTTCACTATATTTCTGAAGAAACTATACTAAAGCTGTGTTAACAGAACTAATGATCATTTATACTAAGCCTTTGTTCCAATTCTCATCCTTTAAGTCAACTAAAGGATATTACTATGCAGCGACTGATTAAACACCGGTGGCGAATTCCTTTGTTAAACAATTGAAATCAAGAAGATAGTTGGTATAAACGTCACTCTCTTTAAAGTATTTAAAGGGCTAAGTTTATACGGGTAATAACATAACAGTCTTGGAGACTCGAGTAGAGCATCATGAAGTTCTTGTTGGTGGGAATACTCTTGCTCGCTTCTGTGGCATACCTAAAGGCGGAGGTTGACGAGGATGAAATCGAAGAATCTATGCCGTTGGATGACGTCGACTTGGTAAGAATCCTAGAGACTTTCTTCCTACTATTTTACAGTTCCTTATATCACAGACTCTGCATAATCTCTCGAAGGTTGTTACATGAAGAGGTATTTGAGTCTTAACATTGTTTAGGGTTACAGTAGCTTTTCCATTGCGATCAGGAGAACGTAAAACTGACAACATCATATTATTACCAAAATAAATTTTAAAATCTTTTTATATTTTTCTTTGTTATTTTCATAGACTGCTGAAGAAGATGCGGGCCTGGTAAATATAACCGCAATTTAGATATACTAAGATTTTAGCTAAAAAGTCAGACCACATGCTCATTGTTTTTTTTGTGAAAGGTGTATAGTAGTAACATAGTACCAGTAGTAGTAGTAGTAGTAGTAGTAGTAGTAGTAGTAGTAGTAGTAGTAGTAGACTAGTAGTAGTAGCAGTAGTAGTAGTAGTAGTAGTAGTAGTAGTAGTAGTAGTAGTAGTAGTAGTAGTAGTAGTAGTAGTAGTAGTAGTAGTAGTAGTAGTAGTAGTAGTAGTAGTAGTAGTAGTAGTAGTAGTAGTAACAGATCGATAGTTTTATAAAACGTAAAATCTCTGTTTCAAAGGTCAAGTGTAGAGAAGAGAAAGCACAGTGCCTCAAGGCTGCTGGAGAAGATAACAAGAAAAAGTTCCAGTGTCACGTTGGATACAAAAAATGCCTGTTTGCTAACCGTCCAACTCTACGACCACGACCAACATTCCCTGATTTTGTGGTAAGCTAAGCATGTCAGGAAATTCAATTATGAACATTTTAAGTGGGTTATTCGTGCATTTTCGTCAGTGAACACTTCTCTTTCTTATCATTCTGTAAAAAGGTTGCGAGAGAAAGTATACATACTTACATTGAAATCCTTAATACCGACTTTTCTTCATAGGTTAAATGTAAAATTGAGCTCGCCAAGTGCGTGAAAGATGCTGGCAAAGACCGTAAGAAACGGTTTCAGTGCTACCAGAGCTTCGGGAAATGCCTTCATGCTGGTAGGCCATCAAGGAGACCACGTCCATCTGGTAGACCACGTCCAACATTCCCTGATTTTGTGGTAAGCTAAGCATGTCAGAAAAATTCAAATATGAACATTTTAAGCGGGTTCGACTGCATTTTCGTCAGTGAACACTTCTCTTTCTTATCATTCTGTGAAAAGGTTGCGAGAGAAAGAATAAATACTTTCATTGAAATCCTTAATACCGACTTTTCTTCATAGGTTAAATGTAAAATTGAGCTCGCCAAGTGCGTGAAAGATGCTGGCAATGACCGTAAGAAACGGTTTCAGTGCTACCAGAGCTTCGGGAAATGCCTTTATGCTGGTAGGCCATCAAGGAGACCACGTCCATCAGGTAGACCGTCAAGGAGACCACGTCCTTCTGGTAGACCGTCAAGAAGACCACGTCCATCATGTGTTGCGAGACCGACAAGGGTTAGTAACTCGCCATGCGTAGACGATAGGGAGCTTCGGGAAATGATGCAAGGAGACCACATCCATCAGGTAGACCATCAAGGAGACCACGTCCATCTGGTAGACCGACAAGGAGACCACGTCCTTCTGGTAGACCGTCAAGAAGACCACATCCATCAAGGAGACCATCAAGGAGACCACGTCCATCAAGGAGACCACGTCCATCAAGGAGACCACGTCCATCTGGCAGACCATCAAGGAGACCACGTCCATCTAGGAGACCACGTCCATCAAGGAGACCACGTCCATCAAGGAGACCACGTCCATCAAGGAGACCACGTCCATCTGGTAGACCGTCAAGGCGACCTGTAGGCGATAGGGAAGATGCAAGGAGACCACATCCATCAGGTAGACCATCAAGGAGACCACGTCCATCAGGTAGACCATCAAGGAGACCACGTCCATCAAGGAGACCACGTCCATCTGGCAGACCATCAAGGAGACCACGTCCATCAAGGAGACCACGTCCATCTCATAGACCATAAAGGAGACCACATCCTTCTGGTAGACCATCAAGGAGCTAGACCACATCCTTCGAGATATCGCGAAGTATTTGTTGGGATATAGATATAGATTAGGTCAATTGAATCAAATAAAATCAGTTGAAGAACATTGAAACTGTTGTCAGTACGACTTTTTATTTTAATTCCAGCCAAACAACTGACCCAACAGATATCGTGATGACAAGTCAGTGTCAGTGAACATTACAAGTACATACATAACGACGTCTGAGAAACAACACGGAATCTTCCCAACAACACAACAAATGAAGAAGTAGATGTTGTGCAATGTTCTGTGAGGCATTAGAAAGGAAATAGGACGACAGAGTTTTTCATTTGAACCTTTTCAGGTGGGCCTATAAGCGGGAGGTTTTTCACCGGGAGGCTTATAACCGGTATTTACAAGATGATGATAACTAAATAAACACTCGATAACACTTTCATCCTTACATCTGCTGATTCATTGCACGGAATCAGTGTTATAAATGTGAAAAGTGGAATCAGACGCAACTTGACAAATTTTGAATCGAAATTTCAGATGAAATATTTCTGGCATACATGCCATTCAAACTGTAATTTTTATCCTAATGTCGGTCTTGAAATGGCATTTGGAATGACATATAATCTATCAGTGTATTGTCTATATGGACTGATGTTTGAAATAGGTGTATACAGAAAAATTCAAATGATGTTGTCCTAGGTTTTGTTGCATATTGCATATTATTATATTGCATATTGCATTCCAAGATCGAAGTGCATTGTGGTCGCAACCAAATATGTGTTTTCTTCTATTTTGGGGTTCCAAAACCCGCAAACAAATATCAGGGAAGCCCTGACAGTCAACCATGATCTCAGTTTCGGCAACGCAACTCAAACGAACACATGTATTGATCAGTCCATAATGCACTTCGGTCCGGGAAAGCAATATTCAGTATGCAAAAAAAAAAACTAGGACAACGTTTTTGACTCACGGATACTCCGTAGGAGTATTTGTAAGTCTATGCTATCACTTTGCTCATTTGCATGAGAAAATGTGTAAGAATTGTCTATTGTTTGAAAATTATCCAGCCTGCTTTGCGCGCTCTAATATTTACAAGTATAAAAACAAAATGGCGGACGGTTTGTGAAAAATGTACAAATTCCCTAAGAAAAGGCTATGAAATTAGTTCAAAAACTGCCCTAAACAGAAACAAACTGGAGAAAATTGCTATGGGAAATAGATAGATGGTTATTAGCAAGCTGAGGAATATTCTGGTGGATTATTTTCTATCGTTGAAAGTCGCTAGTCCCGCATGGCACGAATCGATGAAGAACTCCCTATTGAAATATCTTATGGTTTGCTTTGAGCACATGAGAACAATTTTAATGAACTGTTTATTTGAATGAGTTATGATACCATTGTCAATACAATTGGGATTGGATGAATTAACTATGTAATTTCTTTCACATATATGGTTCAGTCTATTTTACAACCATATTCGTATTATTTCAATATAAAAATGCTTTTTCCATTTATTTACCAGTACTGATATTAATACAATATCAGTTTGTTTTCTTGTCTTACTTATCCGTGAGTCGTCTCATTGAGACCTTTGATTTGAATTATAGCTGTACACTCCTGACCATTACATTGCACCGGAGGGACATAAAAGAACCCACACCACTGTTCGACTAAGAGTAGGGCACGAAGTTCCCAGTGTCAGTGTGTGGTCTGTCCTACGGTCCCCTGCCACATGGCAAAGCTAATTATGTTGTTTGTTTTTTTATAATTACAATCACTGTCTTTTTTAAATATTAAAATATTAAAATATTAAAATATTAAAATATTGCAAATGACACTGTAATTCTCATGTGAAAGTGTTTTATTATCGGATTATTATTATTATAACGGTACAGCTAGATACAACACGGTAGGTCAATTATGCTGGGTAGAGAGGCCTAGTGAGCTTCTCTCCATGAAAGGAAAACATGAATTATTGAGATCGACAACATATTTGTAATGCTCTGGAAAATCTGTGCATTTGAAATCTGAGATGTGCGTGAAGAGAAACTTACTGCGTATCGAATTATTATTATTATTATTATTATTATTATTATTATTATTATTATTATTATTATTATTATTATTATTATTTATTATTATTATTATTATTATTTATGATTATGATTATCTTCAGATTGGAACACTTGTATTGGAACAGTCAATACTATCAACATTGTTATGAATAATTTATTCCCTCTGTGTTGTCTCTAGAATTGCATCATCATCCATTGAGGTGGACTAAGGCCCTGTTTACACGAGAGAGAGCATGGCCAGCTATTCCGGTCATCCTGAGCCGGAAGTCACGCAACGACTTTCATTAAAATATACCTCGAGTATCAGTATTCGCTCCAAAACACGTTCAATAAGGCTCCTTTATGAATTATTAGAATTGAAAACAACTACCAAACTGTATTGTTATTATTTTTACGATGGACGATGGACTTCATTTCATTTTTTTTTTGTTGGATCAGACTTTTTTTTTTTGGATTATTCTTTTTTTTTTTTGGACTTCAGACTTTTTTTTTTTTTTTTTGGATTCAGACTTTTTTTTTTGGATTATTTTTTTTGGATTATTATTATTTTTTTTTTTCGATTCAAACACTTGTATTGGAACAGTCAATACTATCAACATTGTTAAAATAATTTATTCCCTCTGTGTTGTCTCTAGAATTGCATCATCATCCATTGAGGTGGACTAAGGCCCTGTTTACACGAGAGAGAGATAACCCTAGCACTAGGGTCAACTCTATTGTTCGCATATTCCCTGTGGATGATAAAACAATAGAATTGTCCCTACTGCTAGGGTTATCTCTCTCATGTAAACGGAGCCTTAAAAAAACGTTTGTAAGGCTAAGTAAATAAAACGTAAGTGCGATAAGGAATAAAATGAGGTATATATAGAACCTCGGCTTGTATACAATGACGTTTGTAAGGCTGTCTTCGCCTTTAAACTATTGTGAATGATTGACATGTTTACACTGAAAACATGACTCTATAATGTGCACAAGCCAATTGGAAATTTTCAATCAAATGAAATGCTTGTCGATAATTAAGCTTGTCGCTTGTTAACAATTGTTGAAAACAATGACATAATGAGAACAACAATATGTTGAACACTCGCTGTACAATAGATCGCTTGTATTGGGATAAAGGTAATTGAATGAGATTATAATTGCCTAGACGACCACGGGTTTGTCAGTTTATCTGTTAGTGTCAGCCTCTTAAAATAAAGTTGATTCATTCATTCGTTCACTGTAAAAGTGCTAGTGCTCGTCCTCAGTCTCGCGCTTCGCGCTCGGTTAGGAGAGATAACGCCTGGGACTAGGCTGCGCTGCTAGTAATCATTTTTCCTTTCATAATCCGCAACGACCTGATTATCAATTTAAGGCAACCGTTTTCTATGGAAAAACGGTTATCGCCAAAACGTGTATTGTCAATTTGTTGCATTCAAATCATCTGAGGTGTATTTAAAAGTGGTTTTATGAAATTAAAATCCTGGTCGATAAGTAGTGTGAATTAATTACTATTCTCTGTTGAACAAACAGCGGTATCATCGTGTTGATTCGCAACGGTATTAAAGCTATTATTAATTCAAAAAGAACCATTAGAGCCTCGCACGGTAAAACGACCCGATTGTTCAACAATAGTAGTTTGAATAGCGGGTGTTCGTCCACAATATTGACCGAAGGGATATGAATAGCAACACACTCAGCGGGTGGCTTTGGATTGCAAATTGGATGATTGTGAAATTCATTACGATGAGAATGAGGCTTTGGAAAATCTAGGACTTTCGAAATAGATTTTTGAAATTCGATGACTTTAAGTAGAATTTGAAAATGCTACATCTTTTTGGAGCTGTCGGAATTCCCGTTTTCCTGTAATTGGTTTTTGATTGTTGTGAGCGAGTTTGGTTAAAACGTGAGGTGAACAGACAAAATGATCCTTTGATTTTTTCCCTGTCGTCAAAAGGACTGAAAAAAGTGTACAAGGATGGCTTGCTAAGCGAGAGCTACCGGTTCGATTCTTCATGACCTCACATTGTTTCGACTTCCCTCTAACCCGTGTAGCTCAGTGTAGTTTTAAATACCCGTAGAACGGAGCACTGATAGAGGGAAGTGGTAAAATGGCGCACAGTCCGACTCATGGGAGACTAGTTTCAACTGAAGGGGCTACGAATGTTTTAATACCTTTACCTTTATCTAAATGATCAAAATACCAAGAGTTTCACTGAGCGCAAAATATCAAGTTCTGGCGCTACCGGAAAAGGATAGCAGAAAAACACTAGTGCGTTGTCGTCGTGTCCAGTTAAAGAAATATGCATGCGCATAACCGAAACTGTTCAAGAAATTCGATCTAGCGCATCATCACCAGCGCCGTCAAACATGGGAGCCTTGCCCAAACCAAAAGGTCCTTTCGTTGTCGTGTCGTTTTTGTGAAGGTTTTTCTGTATTGTTGCGAGGCCTAGGTCACTGTTGTGTTTTGCTTGCGATTCAATGAAAAATTAATAGACCTGCATCTATTGGCGTAGAAATATCCATACGCTAAATTATAACTAACTTTAGTGGATATTTATTACGATGACCAAACAATATTAAATGAGAGAAATAGAAAATAGAAAACTTACGTTCACTGAAAGCCGCGTAGCGCGCTAACCACTCGTCCAACATGTATAAAAGTATACATTTTCTTAAAGTTGAATAAATGCAGATTCTAAATATGCTGGAGATTATTTCCTATTTTGTAAATATTTGTTGTTTTTACACATTTTAGAAAATTCGACCGGCCTTGTTCAAAGAGAATTTTGCACGCGGGAATTCAATCGATTTCTAAACGGAAAGTGTCATTGTAATGAGTACACTTTGTTCTAAAAAACTGTGTCTCCGATTTTTGATACGTTGCCTCATTTAAAAGTTATTTGATGATTTATGTGTAAATCGCTTAAAAACACATTAATGAACTTTGACAGAAAATATCTCCTCAAATATTTCCTCGGACATCGGAGACACAGTTTTTTAGAACAAAGTGTGCTTATTACAATGGCACTTTTCGTTTAAAAATCGATTGAATTCCCGCGTGCAAAATTCTCTTTGAACAAGGCCGGTCGAATTTTCTAAAATGTGTAAAAACAACAAATATTTACAAAATAGGAAATAATCTCCAGCATATTTAGAATCTGCATTTATTCAGCTTTAAGAAAATGTATACTTTTATACATGTTGGACGAGTGGTTAGCGCGCTACGCGGCTTTCAGTGAACAGTGGTCACGAAGGTCCCCTGGTACCTTAACAAACTTACGAAATCTAGCATCTCAACAAACTTACGACCTGAACTAAGAATTACTGGCAACTCTAGTTTTCTCGATAGTTGATAAAAACAGGTTTTTCTAGATTGTACAATACGTAAGATTCCATCTTAAAACATAAAACTAGGCGTATTGAAATCAAGATAGATATTCTAACAGAACTGTTTGACTTGAAGATCACCTGACAATACTGCTTTGAGTAGATAAAGTACTAAATGTCAGAATAAAGACAAGTGTAAGTTATACATAGTAAAGTTGTAAATGTTTGTAAATGTGTATTTTCCATCAGTAAAAATAAAGTCAATAAACAAACAAACGTATTTGTGGAATATCCAGTAAGTAATGTATCTGTGTTTGCTGAAGTGTTATTGCGTTGTCAGTTGTTAATTAAAACAATTATATATAATTAGTCTAATTTTTAAACATTATCTTAACAATAACAACAATAATAATAATCATGTTTAATTTATTTTTATTTTTTTCATGTTTAATTATACTGCGCGCGTTTTAACAATTAATGCGCATTACAATATATAAATCTAAACTAACAAATAATCTTATCTGTTAGGTTAGTTTTTAGATTTGAGTTGTATATTGTATTATATTGATGTATTTCTCTAGTTTTGTTTGTGCGCATTTGATCATATTGTCGCGAAATTTGCGCATTATAGGTTATTAAATTACACTTAGTTGCTGAAGCTAGTGCTAAATGACAAATGTTCTTAAGTCTAAGTTGTTGTCATAGCTGCAATGTAAAATACTATATATTTGAAATGCCTTGACCACAATACCATAGCAGTCTTGGAGACTCTAGTAAAGCATCATGAAGTTATTGTTGGTGGGAATACTCTTGCTCGCTTCTGTGGCATACCTAAAGGCGGAGGTTGACGAGGATGAAATCGAAGAATCTATGTTGGATGACTTTGACTTGGTAAGAATCCTAGAGACTTTCTTTCTACTATTTTACAGTAATGTTCCTTATATCACAGGCTCTGCATAATCTCTCGAAGGTTGTTACATGAAGAGGTATTTGAGTCTTAACATTGTCTAGGGTTACAGTAGCTTTTCCATTGCGATCAGGAGAACGTAAAACTAACAGCATCATTACTACCAAAATAATTAGTTTAACTTCTTTTGGGCTCTACTATCCTAAACATACTGAGAAGTGGGGCATCAACCAACTGGGTGTGGTGCTGTTTTGAGATCCACACGAACATTAACTCCATAATCTCTTGGTTATTTTCATAGACTGCTGAAGAAGATCTTGGCATCGATGTGGTAAATATAGGACATTCATTTATAGATATGCTGCTAAGAAGTCACTAACTTTTCATGTTATTTTTGTGTGTGTCGAAGTTCAAGTGTAATCAAAAGTACCAAAAGTGTAGAAAGAACGCTGGAAAGACTAAAAGGCGTGAATGTCACAAGAACTACATGAAATGCATGGCCAACCGACCAACTCTCCGGCCACGCCCATCTCGCCGGCCACGCCCGTCTCGCCGACCACGCCCGTCTCGCAGACCACGCCCATCTCGCCGACCACGACCATCTCGCCGACCACGCCCATCTCGCCGACCACGCCCATCTCGCCGACCACGTCCATCTCGCCGACCACGTCCATCTCGCCGACCACGTCCATCTCGCCGACCACGCCCATCTCGCCTACCACGTCCACCAATCCCAGACTATGTGGTAAGAAATTATCGCTCATATATAATGTATTTTCGGCAATTGAAATATAACTAGACGCTCTACTAGGGTTTCTCTACTAGCGTGAAGTCGGGCTTGTAACTGATATGTAGCCTATTTGAACTAATTATAGATATCTTAGTGCGATTAAAACAGTGTTTGGTCGCTCGTTGCGTGACTAGGTAGAACATGTTTTCTTTGCAATTGTAAACGATTTCACAAACTCAGCGAATCATAAATGACAATGACAATAGTTTATTTGATACCATAAATGTATGCATTTATTTTTTTACTACGAACAATCATGAACAATATTTCCTTGCCACTAAACGATTTCAAAAACTCAGCAAAACACTTGATTGGGAATATGTTACAGCAATAGACCATATCGAAGTGTGTTATAAAAATTAGCACAACACAAAACTACAGCAGTACAAAGTATAGAGACATTGACTTGACTTAGTCTAGATTTCAATCTTGTGTCACTCCATGTATTTTGTTTCAAACGCGATACTGATATGATATTTTTATCTTCGTACTTCTTGCCTTTTGCTTTGATCCCCGGCCATTATGTCGTCACATAACTTCAGTACACAGTGCATAGCTATGCAGTTCCCATCTGAGGACACATGTGAGTTCATTAATTGAGCAATATTTGAGTTTTTGAGCAATATTGTTTGTGAAGAAAAAGGCCGACTGATGTCTCGTGTTGATAAACCAGGTGGTCAGAGCCTTCGGTAATTATCTCAGCGGCCGGCACAGGGCGCATACGCATTAGAAGCCACATGGACGTTTGAGGTCAAAGACGATGACGAAGAACGGCTTGCATTTTTAGAGTCCTTCCACAGGAAACCAGACTAATTATAATTTCTTAACATATATGGGTTTTTCAAGGAGTTCGGCTATCGCCTCGATCGTGCAGTATTTGAATCCTCGTTCATTCTTCAGCCAGCGCGTGCGTGTATTTGCCGGTATTATAAAGCACTCACATCAATCTCTAACCCTTAATATTTCTTAAAACGCACCTAACGGGAGTCTACAGATCTACACTGAGATATACAGATCTCGATTCTTTTACAATATAATAAATTTGTACTAAAATAAATGAAAAAATAAACTATCTATATATATATTACAAAAGAGAAAAACTAAATAAAATCAACTGATAACACAAGAAAATAAAGAAACAAAAATAAAAAGTAAACACATAAGTCTTTAACAAGTGTTTAAATCGTTCAAGTGACTCAACAGTTGAGTGAGTCAAGTGAGTCAGTGAAGTTGTAATGACGATCATTTTCAACAGTATACTCTGAAGATGTAGGTCGAAAGCTCGGTAGAATGTGATGTAAAAATAGGGTTGAAGTAGCTCTTTAAAATACATGATCAAATATTAACATTTGAAGTGGATTTGAGTGAACACTTTTCTTTCTTATCACTCTGTAAAAAGATGTGAGAGAAAATATAAAAGATGTCATTGAATTCATGAATAACCTTTCGACATTAATTCTTGATTTTGCTTTTCATAGACATAGACATACACAGACTTTATTTTTTCGAAGGTTAAATGCAGAAAAGTGGTCGCCAAGTGCGTGAAAGATGCTGGCAAAGACTATAAGAAAAAACATCAGTGCTACAAGAATTACACGAATTGTCTTAATCCTGGTAGACCAACGAGGAGACCACGCCCATCTCGCAGACCACGCCCAAATGTGGTAAGCATATGAAATTCGTCTCTACTAATTCAAATTATTAAATTATTATTAATAATATTTATCATTATTATTATTATTATTATGATTATGATTATAGGATGAAGTCTCGTCCATCACTATTTACGCCAATTGAAATGTAATAATATTCTTTTCACAGTAATTTTAGTTGCAATTAGCCGTTACCTAAACGAGCAGGGGACTGGGACCAAGTCCGTAAAACTAATTCAATAAGAAACTAGCAAAAGTGGGCATCATTTTCTGAGAGAGCAGACCAAACTTAGCTAGTCTGCAATGTTTGGTGAACTTCGGCTTAATATTGACGATGCTAGAGGGCATCAAATATGTCTATTTCCCCATATAAACTCTGTAAATTCTTGACGTTGTCCAGCCAAACCATACATTCACTGTAAAATTTTGGCTGGACAACACAATTTCAAAAGTTTATTATTCCGACAGAATTCGCTCAAATCACATCAAACTTTGCACAGATACTAATTTCAACATGCTGTTTCATGTCATCAACTTAATTTCGTAATCACATTAATTATAATAAACTCGTTCCCAGTCCCCTGCTCGTTTAGGTAATGGCTAATTCAATATGTATTATCATTCAAAATAAATTTCCGTCGTTTTCATTGGCCGAGAACTGCAAATAATTGCCAACAAATAATGGTCTGCTCATGCGCATTACGGTGCAGTTCGTCCACCTTCGTATAAGTCCTCATCAATTTAAAGTTTTCTTGAGGTTTCTCAAAATAATTTGGATGATAAAACAATTATTGTACTCGGTTTTGCAAAATATCATGATTTGTCAGTGTCTCGCAGAGCAATTATTAATCTGCTCGCCACTGATAAATCACGATATATTTTTTTCAACCTCGTCTTATTCGCCATGTTCTTAACGATCGGGAACCTCGGTCCAAGTTTCGAACATATTTGGGTTTTTCATTTATCTCATGCAGTACAATGTTCGATGTAAAAATAGGGTTGAAGTAGGTCTTTAAAATACATGATCAAATATTAACATTTGAAGTGGATTCGAGTGAACACTTTTCTTTCTTATCACTCTGTAAAAAGATGTGAGAGAAAATATAAAAGATGTCATTGAATTCATGAAAGAGTTTTCGACATTAATTCTTGATTTTGCTTTTTTCGAAGGCTAAATGTAGAAAAGTGCTCAGCAAGTGCGTGAAGGATGCTGGCAAAGACTACAAGAAAAGACGTCAGTGCTACATCAACTACTTGAAATGCCTTAGGTCTGGTAGACCTACGAGGAGACCACGTCCAATCTCGTCTTGAATTCATGAATAACCTAACAGACCACGTCCATCTCGCAGACCACGTCCATCTCGCAGACCACGCCCATCTCGCCGACCACGCCCGTCTCGCAGACCACGCCCATCTGGCCGACCACGTCCATCTCGCAGACCACGTCCATCTCGCAGACCACGCCCTTCTCGCAGACCACGACCATCTCGCCGACCACGCCCGTCTCGCAGACCACGCCCATCTGGCCGGCCACGACCATCTCGCAGACCACGACCATCTCGCAGACCACGTCCATCTCGCCGACCACGCCCATCTGGCCGACCACGACCATCTCGCCGACCACGCCCGTCTCGCAGACCACGCCCATCTGGCCGACCACGACCATCTCGCAGACCACGACCATCTCGCAGACCACGTCCATCTCGCCGACCACGCCCATCTCGCAGACCACGCCCATCTGGCCGACCACGACCATCTCGCCGACCACGCCCGTCTCGCAGACCACGCCCGTCTCGCAGACCACGCCCATCTGGCCGACCACGCCCATCTGGCCGACCACGCCCATCTCGCAGACCACGACCATCTGGCCGACCACGACCATCTGGCCGACCACGACCATCTGGCCGACCACGACCATCTCGCAGACCACGCCCATCTCGCAGACCACGCCCATCTCGCAGACCACGCCCGTCTCGCAGACCACGCCCGTCTCGCAGACCACGCCCATCTGGCCGACCACGCCCATCTCGCAGACCACGACCATCTGGCCGACCACGACCATCTGGCCGACCACGACCATCTGGCCGACCACGACCATCTCGCAGACCACGCCCATCTCGCAGACCACGCCCATCTCGCAGACCACGCCCATCTCGTCGACCACGCCCGTCTCGCAGACCACGCCCGTCTGGCCGACCACGTCCATCTCGCAGACCACGTCCAAATGTGGTAAGCATAAGAAATTCGTCTCTACTAATTAACAATTAGTCACCAAAGGCTAGGTGAATATCGGATGGATGGGAAATCAGTTCATGAGCCACATTACACACAGATATATTCAATGTTCTCGTAGTTTTGAAGGTATATGAGCTATTTAACTAAGATCCTACAAGTCTGGATAAAAAGGTCGATCATTTGACGGTGTTATTTGAGAGTTTAATTTCCCAGAATTCCTTTTGGCCATAGCTTTCATGATTTTCAACCCGACAACGATTATGCAATTAGCTATATACCAACTCATGAACCTACATACATCGTGCAATCTGATTGGTTGTCTATCTTGGGATATTCGACAGTATATATCAACTCATGAACCTACATACATCGTGCAATCTGATTGGTTGTCTATCTCGGGATTTTCGACATTAGTATATATCAACTCATGAACCTACATACATCGTGCAATCTGATTGGTTGTCTATCTCGGGATATTCGACATTAGTATATACCAACTCATGAACCTACATACATCATGCAATCTGATTGGTTGTGTCTATCTTGGGATATTCGACAGTATATATCAACTCATGAACCTACATACATCGTGCAATCTGATTGGTTGTCTATCTCGGGATATTCGACATTAGTATATATCAACTCATGAACCTACATACATCGTGCAATCTCATTGGTTCTCTATCCCGGGCTAATCTACAATATCCAGCTCCTGTGATCTCAGAAACTCGGGATAATGAGTCGGCAACAAATTGCGAGGAATAAATTGAAGAAATGAAAGAAAACGCGATCCATCCCACAGAATACAAAAAAGAAAGTCCTGTAAATTAAAACAACGTGAAATTAAGTTTATTAATAAAGCGTAAAAAGGTGAAAACATTGTACATAAAAACTCGTAAACTCTAAGTTTCAAAGCTTACCGGCAAATTCTGCATACCACTAACTCCCATTCCAGACCATGTGTCATTCTCCGGGGCCTGACTTATTTATTTTTCTACGCTTGATCGAGAAGAGTGATATTTCTTTTTCATCTTTCAGACTAGTTTTTACAGTAAAATAGAAGACATGGAACCAGCAGCAGAATTAAATAAATGTTTGAGAAAGTCGCAGCACGTGCACGTAAACATGTGACCAATCGACCGTTGCATTTCAGTCACAGAGTTTTTCTCCGCGGATCATTTCTGGTGGATCCTTTGTCATATGTACCTTCAATTTACATGTAAATCGTTCATCAATACTTTTTGAAGCTTTATATTGAATCCATTTCAGATCGTCCATGATCAACATTTATTGAAATAGGTGTATATAGCTAATTGCATAATCGTTGTCGGATTGAAAATCATAAATCATAGAAGCTGAGACCGCAAGGATGGATGGGAAATCAGTTCATGACCCGCATTACATGCAGATATATTCAATGTTCTCGTAGTTTTGAAGGTATATGAGCTATTTAACTAAGATCCTACAAGTCTGGATGAAAAGGTCGATCATTTGACGGTGTTATTTGAGAGTTTTAATTTCCCAGAATTCCTTTTGGTCACAGCTTGCATGATTTTCAACCCGACAACGACTATGCAATTAGCTATATTACAAAAGAGAAAAAAGGGCATTAACTAGCCTCCTTTGCAGACGTTTTTTGAAGTTGATTCGAACCAACTAAATCGTCTGCAAAGGAGACTAGGGATTAACAACAATGCCAAATAAATAAGTATTTTTAAAACAAGTCAGTTTTAAATCGTTGAAATGTTGAAATGACGATCATTTTCAACACAATACCCTGAAGATGTAGGTGGAAATCTCGGTAGAATGTGGTGTAAAAATAGGGTTGAAGTAGGTCTTTAAAATACATGATCAAATATTAACATTTGAAGTGGATTCGAGTGAACACTTTTCTTTCTTATCACTCTGTAAAAAGATGTGATAGAAAATATAAAAGATGTCATTGAATTCATGAATAACCTTTCGACATTGATTCTTGATTTTGCTTTTTTCGAAGGCTAAATGTATAAAAGTGCTCGCCAAGTGCGTGAAGGATGCTGGGAAAGACTATAAGAAAAAACATCTGTGTTACAACAACTACACGAAATGTCGTCGTCCTCAGAATTAAAAGATAGACCGTGACGTATTTGTTGGGATATTTCTATAGATTAGTAGAGAAGTTTGATCTGCTCTGTCAGAAAATGATGCCCATTTTTGCTAGTTTCTTATTGGATTAGTTTTACGGACATGGTCCCAGTCCCCTGCTCTTTTTTGTAATGGCCAATTGAAGAGCATTGAAACTGTTGTCAGCACTTTTTACTCGGGCTACCTGTGGTAAAGATAGACCGTGACGTATTTGTTGGGATTTATCTATAGATTAGGTCAATTGTATCTAATAAAATCAATTGAAGAGCATTGAAACTGTTGTCAGTACTTTTTACTCGGGCTACCTGTGGTAACACGAGTCTTGAAATGCAGTTGATTCGGGTCAGAAGTTACAGTCCATCCCGGACACAGGAAGCCCAGAGAGAAGAAAGAGAGAGCCGTGACTTCCCAGGAACTTTGCGTGCCGGGGGATTCTGCTGGATAGCAGAAATTATAAGTTATCTGACTGTGTCAAAATATTGTAAGTGGGAAATAGGACTAAAAAGTTTTGACGAAGTATAGTGTCTTTGGGTGTGGTTGATAAAAGAGTAAAAACAATACCAAATTAGGCGGAGTCTGGATGGTAAAAGAAAATAGGAAACTGATCTAAAATGTAATCTGGTTCTAATGGAACTGAAGTCTTCATAGTATTGACTTAGTTTATCAATAAATGGGATAAGGAACAGAGGACATTCATTTACCCGAACAGAAATACACGGTGAAAAATAAGACAAGGAACAGAGGACATTCATTTACCCGAACAGAAATACACGGTGAAAAATGAGATAAGGAACAGAGGACATTCATTTACCCGAACAGAAATACACGGTGAAAAATGAGATAAGGAACAGAGGACATTCATTTACCCGAACAGAAATACACGGTGAAAAATGAGATAAGGAACAGAGGACATTCATTTACCCGAACAGAAATACACGGTGAAAAATGAGATAAGGAACAGAGGACATTCATTTACCCGAACAGAAATACACGGTGAATTCGAAGATTATCAGCAAAAAAACAAATAGTTAGACTTGAATGAAGGGATCAGACCCAAGAACAATTCCCACTACTCACATCATGTGAACTAAAAGTAAAGAAAAAGCCGTATTTAACGTCTGTAACCCCTTCAGTCGAAACTGTTCTCCCAGGAGCCAGACGGTGCGCCCTTTTACCCCCTCCCTCCATCAGTGCTCCGTCTTACGGGGATTTAAAGCTGCACTGAGCTACACGAGTTAGAGGGAAGTCGAAACAAGGATGTGAGGTCATGAAGAATCGAACCGGGTACCTCTCGCTTAGAAGGCCGCGCACTAACCAACTAAGTCATCCTTGCTCCTTGCCACGACACTATTGAGAGTAAGAATTATCTTAGCTGACACGCTAACGTTACGCCATAATCAGCTATAATAGCACAATGATCATACTTTTGACTCCAGGCGGGTTCTGCGTGCACATGTCTATTTTTACTCAGCGTTGAATGATCAGGCTAGCAAAGGGGGGATCATGATCACACGTCACAGGCCATTTTTTTTGTAAATTCACGCATCACGAGCACTAGCCGAAAATTTGGAATTTCACGCGCGAAAATGTTTAGATCCTAAACGTCACGTTTCACAGAGCATAACAGCGGTAAATCACGAATCACAGTCGGTCAAAAGGGACGATCACGCATCACAGCGAAACATAAATTCACGCATGACGTTCAAATGTTTATGATCGAATTTATTCACGATTCACGCTCCACTTTTTGGTCAAATCACGCGTCACGCGTCACGCGTCACGCGTAACCCCTTTGCTACCCTGAATGATAATAGTTTGATATATCAGTTAGTTCGCTGTATGTGAATGTAAGGATGCGTTCGATTGACCTTATTCCAGACTGATAGGAATACACAGAATAACATCCCTAAATCGTTGTCACGCAGCTACTGTCCACTGTAAAATAAAACGATTCCTTGTTGTATCATAATAAAGTTACAAGGAACAGTTTGGAATTTTAAATGTGCTGAAATAAAAGCATCCAAGTGTTTATTGCGTGTATTGTTCACTGAAAGCCACGTAGCGCGCTAATACCACTCGTCCAACATGTATAACACTGTTTTTTAGAACAAAGTGTACTCATTACAATGGCACTTTCCGTTTAGAAATTCCCGCGAGCACGCTACTATTTGAACAAGGCCGGCCGAAATGTTCTAAAATGTGCAATACCAAAAATTATCTACAAAATAGGACTGAAATAATGTCAAGCATATTTAGAATCTGAATTTATTTAGCTTTAAGAAAATGTATACTTTTATACATGTTGGACGAGTGGTTAGCGCGCTACGCGGCTTTCAGTGAACAGTGGTCACGAAGGTCCCCTGGTACCTTAGTGCTGACCAAAATAAAATAAGTCTTATTTATGCATTCATTCTAGTCATATGACTGTCTATATCAATGGAAGCCCTGATATGAACTAACTCGGGAGATCTTTATTCCAGAGATCCGTAAATCAACTTGCATTCACATACAGCGAACTAAATAAATCAAACTATTATCCTTCAACAGTAAAAATAGACCTGCATCTAGATCTATTGCATAGAAAAATCCATACGTTAAGCTATAACTATCTTATAAGATACACTGAATAAGATCATCGGAGAGTTGTACGTGTATCAAAGTAGGACTGAAGAGCTAAGGAGTGGGGGAGACACGCCTATGGTAGATGTACCCATTATTAAAGTAGTACGTCGTCCCATAAGCTACGAGGTGTTTGACAAGGTCAACAATGACTTGTGGATATTTATTACGATGACCAAACAATATTAAATGAGAGAAATAGAAAATAGACTAGCCGTTTCTAATAGAAAGTGAAGTGCTGCGAGTTGAATTTAGTTGCAAAATGTAACTGTGAACTTTCATTCTACATTTCAGCAAATGATATGATATATTTTAAAGTTCACTTCTACGTTTGGGCTTCCTGTGCTTCATTGTGGCTTCTGTCATGAAACATGAATTTATTTCGCTTGATACTGATACACACATCTTCCTTTTCATCACGTTTAATCACAAGCCAGTCTTGAATATTAGTACGTATTACACCGTGTAGAATATGAGGGAGAAGATTTATGCAGTAGTATTTTAGTCGAACTTGAAACGGTCGATGTGAGGTAAAATAAAGTACATGTATTTACCGTCATCGTAGAACGAACTTTGACGGCTTCTGCTCCATTAAATTACCTTGAACATATACCAGTAGTGAATAAAACTAAGAACATCTAGATTATAGATGTGTAGATGACCAGCTATTCGTTTGTTTATCAGTTCTAGCACCATTATCACGGCGAACTTTCATCATCCCCCGTACACGGCTGGTAGACAATCTCGCCAAATATTCCTGACTGTATAGTCGCTATGAACATGTCAAGCTTTCGCTTTCTTTTCCGAGTGTAAGTACAATGCAACCAATAGCTACAAGGAGAACGTATTGTATCACAGCGGCCGTGTTATTACCACCGCTGATCATAAGTACCGCACCGAAAATCATCGTGATGTCGAACCACGAGGTCATGACCAGTGACGTCATACTCAGAAATCATCTCGATCGATTCCTCAAAGTCTCGGATCAAGCTGGATAATAAAGAGCCCAGTGAAACGCGTCCACACACAACACAGGAAGCCCATGTCCAGATTAGTTTCGCTGCTCGCTTCGCTCGCAGCAAAAACTTACGAAAACTAGAACAAACTTACGAACTGAACTAAGAATTACCAAGAGAAAATGAGGGACAGAGAGTGCATCTTGGGGGTCAAGCTGGGATATGTGAATCGTAGTTGGGCTATTTTTAGCATGCGGACGTAAAAGAAAACTTACTTCCGTTTCGGTTTGAGTGTCAACGTGGTCATATGTTTTGACTGTTTTGTCGATGAAACCAATTCAAAAATGAAGGAAAATGGTTTTTATTAAGCAGATACTTCGAAAAGGAAAGAGATATACTCAGATTAAAGTGACTCGCTGGGAGAAAATTCGAATTGAAAGACGACGGTTGTAATTTAATTCAATTTATTTGACAGATATCTGTCAGTTTATTTATGTAATCTCTCGTAGCACACAACAGACGTCCGTAAAGGACTATAAATTGCAGAGTTTTGAAGAAATTCCCATCGTTTTCGAAATAAATACAGTTTATTTTTAACGTTCGCCCTCCGCTGTTTGCCGCCTGAGCTTCTTTGAAATGGCTGTTGAAGTTCGGAGGGTTGTTGCTCGTTCGAAATATGTCACAGGTCAATCAGAGCGCCGTCGTCTTCGCTTTCAGTATCGGGCTCAAATTCATCGAAAGAATTCCAATTTTCTCCCAGCGAGTCACTTTAATCTGAGTACTCTCTTTCCTTTTCGAAGTATCTGCTTAATAAAAACCATTTTCTTTCATTTTTGAATTGGTTTCATCGACAAAACAGTCAAAACATATGACCACGTTGACACTCAAACCGAAACGGAAGTAAGTTTTCTTTTACGTCCGCATGCTAAAAATAGCCCAACTACGATTCACATATCCCAAGGCCATGACTGGCAGATTCACTCTCTGTCCCTCATTTTCTCTTGGAATTACTGGTTACTCGTATTTTCTCGATAGTTGATAAAAACAGGTTTTTCTAGATTGTACAATACGTCAGATTCTATTAACGTAAAACTAGGCGTATTGACAGAACTGTTTGACTTGACTTTCGAACTTTTTCCTTGTTTTTGGATGTTTTTTTGACTTTGTTATTGTAAAAACCAAATTGCAGATGGTTTTTTTTCTTTGTCTGTACTCTTATTGACACACATATAAAATGTTCAAAACTTTGCAGTGAAATAACTCACTGCGCTCGTGATTCCACTTGAGTTTTGCCGGAACATTTTATGACGTCAAGTGTGTGTCAATAAGAGTACAGACAACTCAAAACCATCTCCAATTTGTTAAAAGTATAACTCATTATAAAACTAAACTGCGATGATTGATTTTGAACTCAATATTATTTTAAATTTAAAGCTGTTTGTGTAATTTATCTGTGTTTGCTGAAGTGTTATTGAGTTGTCATTTGTTAATTTAAACAATTATAAATAATTACTCTAATTATCAGTTTTTAAAATATCTTAACAATAACGACAATAATAATAATGGTCAATATCTATACTGGGCGTTTTAACAGTTATTTGTTATTTTAGATTTATATATATTGTAATGCGCATCGTATACCGATCTTACTTTTAGGTTGGTTTTTAGATTTTAGTTGTATATTATTATTGCATTTGTATTATATTGATGTATTTATCTAGCTTGTGAGAGCGCATTTGATCAATATATTGATCGAAATTTAATTACGCATTATTTATCAGTAATTTTAAATCATTATTACAACACTTATTGCTTTAGTGCTAAATGACAAATGTTTCTAAGTCAAAGTTGTTGTCATAGCTGCAATGTAAAATGCTATATATTTGAAATGCCTTGACCACAATACCATAACAGTCTTGGAGACTCTCAGTTAAGCATCATGAAGTTCTTGTTGGTGGGAATACTCTTGCTCGCTTCTGTGGCATACCTAAAGGCGGAGGTTGACGAGGATGAAATCGAAGAATCTATGTTGGATGACTTTGACTTGGTAAGAATCCTAGAGACTTTCTTCCTACTATTTTACAGTTCCTTATATCACAGGCTCTGCATAATCTCTCGAAGGTTGTTACAGGACTGAAGAGGTATTTGAGTCTTAACATTGTTTAGGGTTACAGAATCTATGTTGGATGACGTCGACTTGGTAAGAATCCTAGAGACTTTCTTCCTACTATTTTACAGTTCCTTATATCACAGGCTCTGCATAATCTCTCGAAGGTTGTTACAGGAAGAGGTATTTGAGTCTTAACATTGTTTAGGGTTACAGTAGCTTTTCCATTGCGATCAGTAGAACGTAAAACTGACAACATCATTACTACCAAAATAATTAGTTTAACTTCTTTTGGGCTCTACTATCCTAAACACAGAAGTGGGGCATCAACCAATTGGGTGTGGTGCTGTTTTGAGATAGGTTCATGACAGTAGAACTAAAGAAACCCATACGAACATTTTAAAACACATCTCTTTGTTGTTTTCATAGACTGCTGAAGAAGATGCCGCTCGCCGACCACGCCCAACAGCCCCAGCATATATGGTAAGCATATGAAATTCGCGTCTCTATCCCATTCCTAGGAGAAAGCATTGTTCGTTTACTATTTTTGATAATTGAAATATATAGATATATATTTTTTCAAAACTAAACGATGGGGACCCAGTATTTAGTATTTGGTTACGTTTTTCAGTTTCTCTGAAGTTGTAATGACAATCATTTTCAACAGTACCCTGAAGATGTAGTTCGAAAGCTCGGTAGAATTGTGATCGATGTAAAAGTGGGGTTGTAAAAAGATGTGAGAGAAAATATAAAAATATGTGACAGAAATTATAAATTTAATTCATTTAATTCATGAAAGGCTTTTCGACATTAATTTTTGCTTTTGCATTTTTCGAAGGCTAAATGTAGAAAAGTGCTCGCCAAGTGCTTTAAGGGAGCTGGCAAAGACAACAAGAAAAGACGTCAGTGCTACAATAACTTCGTGAAATGCCTTAGGTCTGGTAGACCAACGAGGAGACCACGTCCACTATTACCACAATACATGGTAAGCATATGAACGTCGTGTCTATTAAATTATTATTATTATTATTATTATTATTATTATTTTTTTTTTTTTTTTTTGTGATTGGCTGAAAAGCTTTGAATTTGGGTGGCCCCGGTTGAAGTTGTTGCACTGTAAAATGTAAATTAAAATACTGAATTAAATACGAAAAATAATTATTACTATTATATATATAATGTACCATAAAATATTCTGATAAAATTCCTATAATACTATAAAAGATTGATAGGACAAACTAGAAGAGATCTAGAAGAGCGAGGTCTCACTAGAGTCCCCTGAAGATGTAGGTCGAAAGCTCGGTAGCATGTGATGTAAAAGTGGGGTTGTAAAAAGATATGACAGAAAATATCAATTCACGGCTCTTCTCACGCGTACTGATTTTTAAGATCAGCAAACTGGTTTCTTTCTGGTGCAAACAGCCTATATGATCTGAAAGAGTTTGTGCGAAAGAACATTTCTGGAAAGTTTCGATGGTATAGGATAAAATCTCAAAAAGGTTATCGGGGATGACATTTATAGACTTTATAATTAGTATGGGATTTTGCCGTCATGCGTGGCAAGCCTCGTTTTGATGTTTTTTCAGAATTTAAATCGGTCATAACTTCGCAAAGATATATAATTTCGTCATGAAATTAGCTATATAAGTATAATGTAGAAGTTTCATGACGAAATTATATATCTCTGCGAAGTTATGAACGATTTAAATTCTGGGGGAAAAAAACATCAAAACGAGGCTTGCAACGCATGACGGCAAAATCCCATACTAAAGTCTATCCCCGATAACTTTTTGAGATTTTATCCTATACCATCGAAACTTTCCAGAAATGTTCTTTCAGACAAACTCTTTCAGATCATATAGGCTGTTTGCACCAGAAAGAAACCAGTTTGCTGATCTTAACAATCATGCAGTACGCGTGAGAAGAGTCAATTGAACTCATTGAATTCATGAAAGGCTTTTCGACATTAATTCTTGATTTTGCTTTTTTCGAAGGCTAAATGTAAAAAAGCGCTCGCCAAGTGCTTGAAACGTGTTGGCAAAGACAACAAGAAAAGACGTCAGTGTTACAAGAACTTCGCGAAATGTGTTAAGTCTGGTAGACCAAAGAAGAGACCACGTCTTTAAAGATAGACCGTGACGTATTTGTTGGGATATATCTATAGATTAGGTCAATTGAATCTAATAAAATCAATTGAAGAGCATTGAAACTGTTGTCAGTACTTTTTACTCGGGCTACCTGTGGTAAAGATAGACCATGACGTATTTGTTGGGATATATCTATAGATTAGGTCAATTGAATCTAATAAAATCAATTGAAGAGCATTGAAACTGTTGTCAGTACTTTTTACTCGGGCTACCTGTGGTAACACGATTCTTTTAAAAATGCATTTGATACAGTCCATCCCGGACACAGGAGGCCCAGAGAGAAGAAAGAGAGAGCCCACAGGTAGCCCAAGCTCAGTATCAGTGGCGTAAATACAGTAAATGTATGGGCTTTCTTGTTCTGGTGTACTTTAACTATAAAATACAAAAAATCGTCTGCCTTTATACGCCTCGTACTTGTTCCTGAGTTGTGTTGTCCTTTACCTCTGTAGGAATCAGTTCTAGGCCATTCCGATTGAAATTGAGAGAGTTACGACGGTTTTATTTATTTTCGGCTTACCAGTAAGAAAATCAGGTTGGTCACTGATGGCCCAAAGGGTCCAATACAAGTCCAATAAATCACACTACCATTCCCCTCCTTCTCTTACTCATCGCTATCTGCATCCAAGAGGAAGGTTTCTGTGACTTTCATCGGCAATACGAACCTCTGTACGTACCTTCAAGCCTCTCAGGACTCGGATTTCAAGGGCCGTTACAAAAATACACACATCGGGAAGGGACAGAGGTCCGATTTGACACTTGAATAAAATATCGTACCCTCCCTTTTGTTGACTGGGAAAGCTGGTACTGGTAAATCATTCGTTGGGACAGGAAATGTTATTCAAGTGTCAAATTGACCTCTGTCCCTCCCCGGTCGAAGTATGCATTTTTGTAACGGCCCTTGAAATCCAGTATGTTTGTACTTTTGTAACTATTATTCTAGTTCAATCATTGAATGGTTGTAACTATTGTTACTCAATGGGTTGATTAAAAGAAATGAATGAATGAATGAAGATACAGAGGTTCACGCTGCCGATGAAAAGCCACGAATTAAACCCTTGCTCTTGGATGCAGATAGCGATGAGTAAGAGAAGGGAATGGTAGTGTGATTTATCGGACTTGCATTGGACTACAGTTGAATTTACCGAAAGAAATTTGGCGTTATGTCTAATTTCAAGTGACTTACGAGCAGTTTAGTGGGACCATGTGAGTTCGCTGGCGGCCATCAGTGACCGTATATTCATCTCAGTTACTGGTAGGCAAAAATATTAAAACCGCCGTAACTCTCTCAATTTCCAGCGAAATGGCCTAGAAATTCCTACAGAGGTAAAGGACAACACAAGGAACAAGTACGAGGCGTATAAAGGCAAACGATGTTTTTATTTTTTATTAATATAAAGTACACCAGAACGAGAAAGCCCATACATTTACTGTATTTACGCCACTGATACTGACCTTGGTCTACCTGTGGGATAGTACGTGAATATTTAATAAACTAGACGCTCATTGAGCGTTTATTCGGCGTGTAGGATGATCAGCTGGAACTCCGGACAATCTCTAGCCAGGCTTTCCATCCTCTAATTTTGTCTAAACGATGTTTTGGGCTTCCTGTGGTCATGTCATTTTGTAAAAGTTGGGCTTCCTGTGGAACGCTCAACCGTATTTTGGTCTATTTTGTAGTATATGTAGTTCGATTTTCGCTCCAGGAATGGGTTTTAAGAACTGATATCGAACTCCTAATTATACTCAAGAAATAAAGATTAGTAGTTGTTTGAGTGCTGTGAGGTGTTTAATTTAAGATAAGAGGTCTATTTAGTGTGTTTTGGGATAGCCTGCGTAGCGGTGCTCTGGGGGAAAGGGGACTGAACGGGGATCGGAAAGGGGGAAAAAGCAGGCTAGTTTGGGATCGATATATTTTGAGTGCTCACTCCGTAGGCAAGGCATGAAGTCCCGTAATCGATCACCAAGACTTGGTTTCAGCCGAGAATATAAAATACTTTCTCGCTTCGCTCGATCAAGAGCTTTTGATATGTAATAGAATGAATCTATCAGTGTCCTGACCTGCTTTATAAAGGGGCACTGTCACGACACACGCATGCGCGAATCTTGGCTTCAATCTTGAAATCGTTGACCAACGCTTTCAAGAGACCCGAGGAAAATTCAAATTCAGTGTGTTAATATATCGAATTATATCATTGTAATCCTTGCACTCTAGAAGATGATACTTATTCAGTACTTAGATTGATTGTTGTTTCGTATTTATAGGTAGTTATTTTTGGTTTGAAGTCCAATTTTATACGCTTTTTATTTAATCGGCGAGAGCGATGGCGATGGCTTCCATGGCGGCCGCCGGGATGTAGTGGTTGACAACGAATGTATTCAGGCGACAGGTTTATAAGTTTTGGTTTACTGGGAAGATAGAATACGGTTATACTACAGATTCTGAGTTCGCTATACTTCTCTTTAACAGCTCTGGAGTACCAAAGGAGGTAGGAAAGTATTCCGAACGACAACAACAATGTTTGACAACGCGTTCATTGACTTATTCACTCGAATTATTATGTTCTCAAAAAGAACTCAGTTGTATACATAATATCAATGTATTCCTTCGAGTTCATATGAACTGAAGCTATTGCAAACAATTGTCACATTGTATGAGTTTTTATTTCTGCGAGGTTTGGAAGTAGTGACACAACGGCAAAGAGAACTCAGTGATTATACTTTTCACACGGGAATTATATTGTGCAGTTCTTTTTGCACTCTTTTGTACTCTTACAATTTAAGAAAACACGAGTACCTTATACAGTAGTGACATGTACATCTTCGTTAGTCTTTTTTGAAGCAAAGAAGTAATACGGACTTGGTTTTTAGCGATGTGAAATGTGAATAACTTCATCTGAGACCTGAGTTGTCACCTCGGATTGTCTGCTATTTATCGACGTTCCTTCACCAGAAGTCGCTATAATAAGTACTTATTTCATGAAATATTTAGGTCACACGCTGTAAAGGTTGTATATTCTGATTAACTTGGAAGCACTCTGCGAAAGCTTGACGGTAAAACACTTTCAAAACACAACATTGAAATTTACTAGCGCATTTCTCTTCGTAAACAAACGAGTTCGTTGACCTCTGCATATCATTAAAAATCTCAGCATATCATTAAAATTGACGCATGCGCGCGTCGTGACAGTGCCCCTTTAAGGTCGTTTACAGTACACTGTAAACGGACCAGAAAATCATTTTTTTTCGAATGACATGGCTTCTCTCGCTCTTCCTGGCCTTCCTGTGGCCGGGAGGGATTGGACGTTCTAACCGGAAAAGTCGGCGTCTGCCGCAGGCAGCCAAGTAATTACAATGCGTGACTGACTAAGCGAATCAAAAACCAACATGCAATACTTGCTAAAAGATGAGATAACGTATAGAGGAAGAATTATTGGCTCTCACAAGAAGATTAACGAATCCATGAACTGGTACAATAACCCCTTAGCACTGGTCACAACGTTAGGGATCAGAAGTCACTACAGTTAACGGCTACACGTACTGAATAATGAATTACTTGCAACAGGTGTTTGCTGGAAAACTTTAACCTCCTGTCATGTCTTCAACTTAGAACAATATCTTCCAATTCTCTTTGTTTTGCCAATTTATCTGAAAATAACTTGAATGATTTGCCTAGAAAATTCTTCCCTTTTCACAAATAATCTTATTCTTTAGCTATAGGTTAGTTTTTAGATTTTAGTTGAGTATTATATGATATTATTGATGTATTTATCTAGCTTTGCGGTGTGCATTCGATCATCTAGCTGTCATTAAATTGGCGCATAAAAACTGACTTGTAAATCATTAGAGTGCAAACACTAAAACCATGAAACAGTGCTAACTTTAATTGCCCTATACCATTATAACGTAACGGCTTATTTATGAGGGGGACAGAATCGTGAAGAACAATAGAAATTTGAACTAAATCTGCTCTGCTGAGGTTCGCTAGATTTCAAATTGGCTAGTTTCCAGATATTATGTTCATCGATGCTTTTCCCACAATATTTACTGTGTTTGGTCACTTTTATCGCTTTCAGACCGTCTGTAAATACATTTATTTGGGAAATCCTTTGTGTTGTTGCTGTTTTGTCCCCCTCTAGCGACCATGATCCTTAGCGTTTAAACAATAGATTGTTTTGATTTGACGTCATAGTGGTATAGGGCAATTAGCACTAGATAACTATGCAATAGTTCTTTTGTTTTCTATTGTTCCATTAGGTGCTATTTAGTACTCACTTAAATGTAAAAAATATTTAAAAAAAGGATAACGTACTTTATATGAAATCATTTGAATTCGAAAAATCGACTACTAAAATTTTATGTGCTAGTCCCCCTTTAGTGTTTCATGGTTTTAGTGTCTGCAACTCTATTACAACACTTTTAATAAATTAAAATTAAATTACTTTATTGAGTGCTAATTGTACAAATATTCAAAGTTGTTGTCATAGCTGCAATGTAAAATACTATATATTTGAAATGTCTTCACGACAATACCATAACACTCTTGGAGACTAGAGCATCATGAAGTTCTTGTTGGTGGGAATACTCTTGCTCGCTTCTGTGGCATACCTAAAGGCGGAGGTTGACGAGGATGAAATCGAAGAATCTATGTTGGATGACGTTGATTTGGTAAGAATCCTAGAGACTTTCTTCCTACTATTTTACAGTTCCTTATATCACAGGCTCTGCATAATCTCTCGAAGGTTGTTACAGGAAGAGGTATTTGAGTCTTAACATTGTTTACTAGGGTTACAGTAGCTTTTCCATTGCGATCAGGAGAACGTAAAACTGACAACATCATTACTACCAAAATAATTAGTTTAACTTCTTTTGGGCTCTACTATCCTAAACACAGAAGTGGGGCATCAACCAATTGGGTGTGGTGCTGTTTTGAGATAGGTTCATGACAGTAGAACTAAAGAAATCCATACGAACATTAAAATAATTGATAATCTCTTTGTTATTTCCACAGACTGCTGAAGAAGATTCTGGCGTGGTAAATATGACCTCAATTTAGATAGGCTGAAAAGCTTTTATTCAAACTAAAACCGGCTCCACATACGTTTCACGGTTATTTTCCTTTTGTGTAGAAGTTACGCAAGTGTATTGATGAGTTATGCAAGTGTCTAAAGAACGCTGGAAATATCGATGAAAGGCGTAAATGTTTGAGAAACTACAGAACATGCCGCATGAAAAACCAACCAACTCGCCGACCGCGACCAACACCCCCAGCATATGTGGTAAGCCTATGAAATTCGTCTCTATCCAGTTCCTAGGAGAAGGTCTCGTTCGTTTACTATTTGTGCTGCCAGGAACGCAGCAGTTAAAGTGAGACCTCGTTCTTCTCTTATAGTTTGTCCTATCAATCTTTTTATGTTTTTGTAAGTGTTCTGACCAGAGTGCAAAAAGTATATACATGGAACAGTTCTATTTTTAAATAGTAGTAAATAGTGCTATCTCTATTTTATCGGTGCTATTCAGTACTAATTAGTGCTAATTATATAGTATTGTTTCGAGGATATATTGTTTGCACTCTGACTTGTTGTCAAGCTAATGAATTGAAAAACCCATATATGGTCGAAACTTGGACCCAGGTTCCCGATCGTTTAGAACCTGACGAATAATGCAAACTGAGTCGGTAACTCTGTGCCGTAGGTTTCACACTCATACGAAAACAACTCTATATACAGTAGTACAGTGTAGGTGGTTTGCTAAATAGTCTGTTGATTGCTGTCCATTCATGAATCAGTTACATGCAGCCTTATGTTCCCTGAAGAAATTGAAGGGCTCCCTGCAAGAACAACGTACGTGATCTCTGATCAAAATCTAAATTCTCCTTGAGATTCTTTGATTTTCAAAGGAGAATTTGGGTTTCATTTACAACATGCAGTACCCTGAAGATGACCGCGTAGGTCGAAATCTCGGTATATGTAAAAATAGGGTGAAGTAGCTCTAAAATACATGATCAAATATTAACATTTGAAGTGGATTCGAGTGAACACTTTTCTTTCTTATCACTCTGTAAAAAGATGTGAGAGAAAATATAAAAGATGTCATGAATAACCTTTCGACATTGATTCTTGATTTTGCTTTTTTCGAAGACTAAATGTAGAAAAGTGGTCACCAAGTGCGTGAAGGATGCTGGCAGTGACAACAAGAAAAAAGATCAGTGCAAAAAGGACTACGATAAATGCCTTAAGTCTGGTAGAACAACAAGGAGACCACCTCCTAAATGATAGACCATGACGTATTTGTTGGGATATATCTATAGATTAGGTCAATTGAATCTAATAAAATCAATTGAAGAGCATTGAAACTGTTGTCAGTACATTTTACTCGGGCTTACTGTGGCCGGAACTTCAAATGATGCATTTAGTACAGTCCATCCCGGGCACAGGAGGCCCAGAGAGAAGAAAGAGAGAGCCCACAGGTAGCCCAAGCTCAGTATCAGTGGCGTAAATACAGTAAATGTATGGACATTCTCGTTCTGGTGTACTTTAATAAATAAATAAAAACTCGTTTGCCTTTATACGCCTCGTACTTGTTTCTTGTGTTGTCCTTTACCTCTGTAGGAATTTCTAGGCCATTCCGCTTGAAATTGAGAGAGTTATGGCAGTTTTAATTTTGTTTTTCTTACGAGTAAGAAAATATAGAAGGTTGGTCACTGATGGCGCCAGCGAACTCACATGGTCCCACTAAAATGCTCGTAATTCTCTCGAAACTAGACATAATGCCAAATTTCTTTCGGTAAACTGTAGTCCAATACAAGTCCGATAAATCACACTACCATTCCCTTCTCTTACTCATCGCTATCTGCATCCGAGAGCAAGGTTTTTGTGGCTTTCATAGGCAACATGAACCTCTGTTATTACCTTCAAGTCTGACCGGCCGTACAAAATTGCACACACCGGGGAGGGACAGAGTTCAATTTTGACTCCTCAATTAAATTTCCGTACCCTCCCGTGAGGATTACAAACAGCTGAACATAACCACCAATCAGAACACAGGTTCCACGTGGACCGCGAAGTGCACATTTTTGAAACAACACTCGTTTTTGTTCATCGGTCAAGCTATTAAAACAAGACGAAATTCATAAGATTTTTGTAAGTTCTGCGTTTTGACAACGTTCGCACCATGTGTGATAAAATCAATAAAATCAATACTGACATACACCTAATTTCAAAAACGTTGTCCAATAATAATCAAAAAGGCCAAACTAGGATTTCATTAAAAGACAAAAGAAGTGTACTCAAGCTGAACTGTTTCTTTTGTCTTTTTGATTGAATTCGTATTTGGCTATTTGGACAACGTTTTTGAAATTAGGTGTAAATAACTTTATTTGAATGAATTTAAAACTCAACAAATATTCGATGGATTTCTTACCTGAGCGCCATACTGGCTAGCCAAAAAGCGGCTGTATTCGCAGGCTACATACATACTGGCACGCATACCGGTTCTGGGTTTTCCCTACAATTGTATGTTTACATGCACTTCGCGGTCCACGTGGAACCTGTGTTCTGATTGGTGGTTAGTTCAGCTGTTTGTAATCCTCACGGGAGGGTACGGAAATATAATTGAAGAGTCAAAATTGAACTCTGTCCCTCTCCGGTGTGTGCAATTTTGTACGGCCGGTCAGACTTGAAGGTACGGAGGTTCATGTTGCCGATGAAAGCCACAAAAACCTTGCTCTTGGAAGCAGATCGGCGATGAGTAAGAGAAGGGAATGGTAGTGTGATTTATCGGACTTGTATTGGACTACAGTTTATCGACAGAAATTTGGCGTTATGTCTAGTTTCGAGAGATTTACGAGCATTTTAATGGGACCACGTGAGTTCGCTGGCGGCCATCAGTGACCAACCATCTATAGTCTTACTCGGGGCAGGAAAAATAAAATAAAACCACCGTAACTCTCTCAATTTCAAGCGGAATGGCCTAGAAATTCCTACAGAGGTAAAGGACAACACAAGGAACAAGTACGAGGCGTATAAAGGAAAACGATTTTTTAAATATTTTTTAGTTAAAGTACACCAGAACGAGAAAGTCATTTACTGTATTTACGCCACTATAACTGAATACTGATACTGAACTTGGTATATCTGTGGGATAGTACGTGAATATTTAATAAACTAGACGCGCTTATTGAGCGTTTACTCGGCGTGTAGGATGATCAGCTGGAACTCCGGGCAATCTCTAGCCAGGCAGAGACCATCCTCTACTGAATTTTGTCTAAACGATGTTTTGGGCCAGTCCTGTGGTCATGTCATTCTGTAAAAGTTGGGCTTCCTGTGTTAATTTCAACCGTATTTTGATATATTTCAGTATGATGTACCGTAGTCCGCTTTTCGATTTTCGCTCCAGGAATGGGTTTTAAGAACTGATATCGAACTCCTAATTATACTCAAGAAATAAAGATTAGTAGTTGTTTGAGTGCTGTGAGGTGTTTAACTTAGGATAAGAGGTCTATTTAGTGTGTTTTGGGATCGATATATTTTGAGTGCTCACTCCGTAGGCCCCGGGGGGGACTCCTATATATAGAATGACGGGGATGCTCGTCGAAAATTTTGAAAATGACCCCTAAAAGGTACCTGAGTGTTATCCTGGTGGGCGTGGCAACATAAGATTTTTACCCCTAAAAGGTACCAACTAACACAAGTAGGCAAGACATGAAGTCCCGTAATCGATCACCAAGACTTGGTTTCAGCCGAAAATGAAATACTTTCTCGCTTCGCTCGATCAAGCTAGAGCTTTTGATATGTAATAGAATGGCAATCTATCAGTATCCTGACCTGCTTTAAGGTCGTTTACTCCACTGTAAACGGACCAGAAAATCGATTTTTTTCGAATGACATGGCTTGTATCTCTCGCTCTTCCTGGTCTTCCTGTGGCCGGGAGGGACTGGAAAAGTCGGCAGTCCACGCCGAGTAATTACAATGCGTGACTGACTAAGCGAATCAAAAACTAACATGCAATACTTGCTAAAAGATGAGATAACGTATAGAGGAAGAATTATTGGCTCTCACAAGAAGATTAACGAATCCATGAACTGGTACAAGTAACCCTTGTCACTGCATGGTCACAACCTTAGGGATCAGAAGTCACTACGGTTAAGGCTACACGTACTGAATAATGAATTACTTGCAACAGGTGTTTGCTGGAAAACTTTAACCTGCTTGTCATGTCTTCAACTTAGAACAATATCTTCCAATTCTCTTTGTTTTGCCAATTTATCTGAAAATAACTTGAATGATTTGCCTAGAAAATTCTTCTTTTACACAAATAATCTTCTTTTTTAGCTGTAGGTTAGTTTTTATATTTTAGTTGAGTATTTATATATGATATTATTGACGTATTTATCTAGCTTTGTGAGTGTGCATTTGATCATCTAGCTGTCATGAAACTGGCGCATAAAAAGCTGTAAATCATTATTACAACACTTTTAATAAATTAAAATTAAATTGCTTTAGTGCCAATTGTAGAAATATTCAAAGTTGTTGTCATAGCTGCAATGTAAAATACTACTATATTACTATATTGTCTGCACCACAATACCATAGCAGTCTTGGAGACTAGAGCATCATGAAGTTGTTGTTGGTGGGAATACTCTTGCTCGCTTCTGTGGCATACCTAAAGGCGGAGGTTGACGAGGATGAAATTGAAGAATCTGTGTTGGATGACGTCGACTTGGTAAGAATCCTAGAGACTTTCTTCCTACTATTTTACAGTTCCTTATATCACAGGCTCTGTATAATCTCTCGAAGGTTGTTACAGGAAGAGGTATTTGAGTCTTAACGGCATTGTTTAGGGTTACAGTAGCTTCTCCATTGCGATCAGTAGAACGTAAAACTGACAACATCATTACTACCAAAATAATTAGTTTAACTTCTTTTGGGCTCTACTATCTACTATCCTAAACACAGAAGGGGGGCATCAACCAATTGGGTGTGGTGCTGTACATGTTTTGAGATAGGTTCATGACAGTAGAACTAAAGAAATCCATACGAACATTAACATAATTGATAATCTCTTTGTTATTTCCATAGACTGCTGAAGATGATGCTCGCGTGGTAAATATGACCTCAATTTAGATAGGCTGAAAAGCTTTTATTCAAACTAAAACCGGCTCCACATACGTTTCACGGTTATTTTCCTTTTGTGTAGAAGTGTGTTGATGAGATATGCAAGTGTCTAAAGAACGCTGGAAATATCTATATAAAGCGTAGATGTTTCAGAAACTACAGAACATGCCTCATGAAAAACCGACGAACTAGCCGACCAGGACCAATTCGCCGACCAGGACCAATTCGCCGACCGCGACCAACAGTCCCAGCATATATGGTAAGCATATGAAATTCGTCTCTATCCAGTTCCTAGGAGAAGGCCTCGTTCGTTTACTATTTGTGCTGCCAGGAACGCAGCAGTTAAAGTGAGACCTCGTTCTTCTCTTATAGTTTGTCCTATCAATCTTTTTTATGTTTTTGTAAGTGTTCTGACCAGAGTGCAAAAATTATATCCATGGAACAGTTCTATTTTTAAATAGTAGTAAATTGTGCTATCTCTATTTTATCGGTGCTATTCAGTACTAATTGAGTGCTAATTATATAGTATTGTTTCGAGGATATATTGTTTGCACTCTGACTTGTTGTCAAGCTAATGAATTGAAAAACCCATATATGGTCGAAACTTGGACCCAGGGTCCCGCTCGTTTAGAACATGGCGAATAATGCAAACTGAGTATTTTGCTTACGTTATTCGGTTTCTCTGAAGTTGTAATGAGGATCATTTACAACATGCACCCTGAAGATGACCGCGTAGGTCGAAATCTCGGTAGAATGTGGTGTAAAAATAGGGTTGAAGTAGGTCTTTAAAATACATAATGAAACTTCACTCTATTGAAACCATGGAAACGATCATGGCTGAATGTGATCTGTGTGATATATGGAGAGTAAGGAATCCAGATGCAAAACGTTTTACGTGGCCGAGGTAAAGCACAAGGTATATCTAGCAAAATGAATCAATTTCTATACCGTAGACTAGATTTCTTCTTTATTTCCGACGAACTGCAACCGTTCGTAGAAAACTGCGACATTATTCCAGCCCCCTCAACGGATTACTCAGCTATTACACTGAATTTTAAAGCACACCAGGCCGAAACCAGAGGACCTTTTTGGAAATTCAATAACTCACTTGTTGAAAACGAAATTTATTGTGAGGAGATTAAGAAACGAATAAAAGAAATAAAAGTATCGTTAGATAATGAGGACATAACGGATCCTCAATAGTTTACTTTCGTTATGTTTGGAAGAGTTGGACTGGGAGCGAATTTTAACACCAAAGCGAGGCTTGGATTCTCGCCGGCGCGCGTACACAACTGGCGGGAAAAAATTAAACCCCGCGAAAATTTGAAAACATAAACATGGTTGGTAACTTTTGCTCGGTGTTTCATTGCAAAAATAATTCGGAAAACAGACCAGACTTGTCGTTTTATTCATTCCCTAAAGACACACGGCTAAGTAATAAGTGGAGAAAATTTTGTGGAAGAACTGATAAAGTTTTTCGATGCTTCGTACGACCAAGAATTTGTCGTCTTCATCATTTCAGGAAAGCGACGTAAACAAATCTCTAAGTGGAAAATCCTATTTAAAACCTAAGTGTTTGCCCACTATATTCAGACCGAAAAACAATACACACATTTCTGCTAGAGAGACAAGAATAGAGAGTCATAAAAGAAAGCGGCAAGACTCCGATAACAATGCAAGTGAGTGTGAACTGATCGAAACGAAATTCGACTTGATCGCTCTCGATCACAACTATTTCAGTCATGATGGAAATTGCAGAGAAAAAAGTACACAAGTTAATTTTGACTTAGATGAACTTGTTGAAGTTCAAGAAGAACTGAAAGAATTAAAGGAAGAAAACAATGAACTTAAATCTAAGTTAAATGATAAAGCCAAACTAAAACGTGACATGTTTACTGATGATGTTTTAAAAAACGACGAGTCAATCAGGTTTTACACTGGATTTCCTTCTTTATTATGTTTGTTGTCAATATTCAACCTTATAAAACCGCTTTGTGCCAATATGAGGTACTGGGATAACCAAAAAGATGCTAAGGTTGGCTACCAAAATGATCCTACTAAAACGAAACCAGGTAGAAAGAGAACCTTGACTTTATTTCAAGAATTTGTTATGACATTGGTCAGAATCAGATTGGGGCTGCTAACTACACAGATGGGAACTAATTAAATACGAAATTCGCAAGTTTTCTATTAATTTTTCAAAAAAAGTGGCAAAGCAACGTAAATCAGAATACCAACAACTTGAATCGGAGATCAAAATTGAAAAAATAAACGGATGGGAGAAAAAGGAAGATTTACTGGACGAACACGATAGGCTCTTAAAATCTTTAGAAGAGAAAAGCAACTATATCACCGAAGGTATAATTATTAGGTCAAAAGCAACATGGTACGAACTTGGAGAAAAAAGTACAAAATACTTCTTAACTTTAGAGAAACGAAACAAAGCTAAAACTATGGCGTTCTTTTGCGGACAAAAATATATGACACTAAAATTCAAGTCCAAAAACAGTAAAATGAAACGAATTCTTAAAAAAAATAGTCGAGAATGTAAAAAAAAAAACGAGTCGAAAACTAAAAAAAAATTTGAGTCGAGAAAAAAAAATTTTGAGTCGAGAAAAAAAAATTTCGCCCGAGAGCTCGCTGACCAGTTGAAATTTTGAGCCTGCAACGGTAGAAACAAAATGGTGGCGCGATGGCTTCCGAATCATGGTGAGTTCTTCTACTCTTTGGGAAGGCTCATAAACAATTCAGAAAGACAAGATAATACTGCTTCATATGATTCTTCCGAGTACTTGGCACGTCGTCTTGACGAATATGAGAGGACACTTTCCACACTGATTGCAAGGTTGACTGAGAGTGAGACATTCGTAAATGTGAACAATAATGTACCTTCCCCACAAGCTACCATCATGACAGATTTAACGTTCCTCTTCCGTCGTTTGGGTTCTCTGCGCTCTCATTTTGAAGAGCGGAGCTATCGCAGCATTGAAGGTCAAGAAACCCAGGATGATGGCAGTGATGTCCGCCATTTTGTTTTTGGTATTAAAGCACGCTTTAGCCTATTTTTCCCAGTCTCAAGATTTGAGGGCTCGGGGGGTTGGCAGGTCTGCAACCTTGCAATCAGTGTGGAAAGTGTCCTCTCATATTCGTCAAGACGACGTGCCAAGTACTCGGAAGAATCATATGCGCCATATAAAACACACATTAGGAAATTAATGGATAAGGATGATAAGGAAATTACTGAACCGGTAGCGGAATACTTAAAATGATCAAAAAAGATCACTTTAACTTATTTTTTTTCAATCAAATTCAGACAAAACAGTTGACGAGTTGTTTGAGTTAGTCTCTCAAACTTTAATATTCCATCGGCATCAGCGTATGACAAGGAGATATGCGAAAGATTAATTACAGTGGAAGAATGCTATAATGCTCTCAAACAAATGGGTACTTCTAAGACACCAGGAAAACGACGGGTTGACTAAAGAATTTTATATATATGTGTGTGGACAGAACTGAAGGACGACTTTGTTAACGGTTTAAACCAAAATTTTAAGATGGGCTTGCTTTCGACATCACAAAAACAAATAATAATAACTTTACTTGAAAAACCAGGAAAAGACAATAGATACCTGGACACACTTGGCGTCCAATTAGTCTAATCAATGTAGATGTAAAAATATGTAGTAGAGTGTTAAGTAACAGAGACTAAACAGGATTCTACCCTCACTGATCAGTCCGCGACCAAGCATGCTTTCCTTAAAGGTAAGGAATATACCACGAACCTCTAAGATTAATCCAGACATGATGGACTATGCAAAAAGTAAAAATGTACCCTCTCTCCTATTTGCAGCCGATTTCGAAAAAAGCCTTTCGACTCAATTGAAACATAAAATTTCATCTATGCCGTCTTGCATCAATTTCGGATTTGGGAAAATTTTGTTAAATGGATTAAAATTCTTTTAAGTAATAACCTCAGCTGTAATTGTAAACAACGTAAAGCCACTGACTTTTTTTTCATGTTCGACGGGGTTACGAAAACAAGGAGACCCCATCTCTCCATACATCTTTATATTAATAATAGAAATAATGGCGATCATGATGAAAGAATATTGTGAACACAATTAAAGGATTAAGATCAGCGGAAAAGAAAATAAATTAGTCGCATGTTTGCTGACGACACTACATTTTTTTGCAGGATGTTCTCTCTTTTAAGTACGTGTTGAAAGTATTGGAACAATTTATATGTATTCATCCGCATAAGACTTAACTTGAAGAAATCGGAGGCTGGGTGGCTAGGAAGGGAAATAAATATTTGATCCACCAAGACAATCTTACGATATTAAATGGACTTGATTTTTCATCAGAAAGGCATAAGAATTCTCCCCGGTATTTATTTTTCTTATAACAATGATAAGTTTTTTTATGATAACAATTTCAAACGTCTCCTTACGTATCCTTACAAATTTCTCAAAAGCAACTTTGTCAATATGCATACCTAATACTTCTCTATATGTGATTTGTTCAGTAATCTATGCTTCAGAAGAACTTTATCAAAATAGTAGAAAGCACAATAAAAAGATTTTTATATGGAATGGAAAAAAAAAAAAAAAAAAAACCTAAAAATCAAGCATTCTACTTTAATTGGTGATTATTCAAAGGGAGGTTTCAGTGAAACTTCCAGATTTTCGATCTTGTCTGAAGCAAATCAAGTAAAATGGACAAATCAGTATTGATATTATCGTGCAAAGAAAAAGCACAGTTAAAGCATTATACCATCAACCCCCCCCCCCCCCCCCCCCCCCCCACCCATCTCCAATCCATAGGTATCTCCTAATCCATAGGGGGGATTCCAAAACAAATAAAATACAACAATTTTGAATCGAAAAACGAATTCCAAGGATAACTTCCATCCTTTTTTACAGAAGTGTTTTAACAACTTGGTCGGGGGGGGGAAATTTTGCGGAGGAAAAGTATTAGTGAGGATCCTCTGATTTTAGCGAGGGAACAATATCTCTTACGAACAATAAAAAAAACATATAAAAGTTAGAAAAGGAATCCATTTTCTTCGTATAAAGATTCTACTGAACTCGGTATTAATAAGGTTGCGGATTTGTATGATGAAAATATGGAAATTTAAAATGGGCACACATGCCAAAAGTATAAAGGACTCCAAGCGATACAAGATTTTTTGAGATGGAATAATTCACGCAACATACCATCGACATGGAAACCGAAACAAATAAACAGAGAATAGAAAAACGCAAAATAGCTAATGAAGTACAAACTAAAAAATGCCCTGCAAATAGAAAACAAAAAAAAATAGACATAGATAAAATAAAGACAAAAGCAAATATATCACGTGGTTTATTAACTTGAAAATTCCCCCCAGACCCCCATCCTCCCAAAACAATATAGGCAAGAGAAAAACAACCAGGCACAGTCATTTGGGCATTGGAACGAAATTTTATAATAGAAGTTATAAAACTCTTCGATACCCGTTACATAATCTCAACACCATTTTTGAAATAACATGATTATATCTTATATAATGACATTCATTTTTAAAAATACTGATCACTTCTTGCGACGTTTTGTCACTCATTTGAAAAAACGACTTTCTATTGGTTTGCTTATCCGAACTTATGTTGTACAAAAGGTTGTTCGCGACTTTTTAATGTCGGCTACTTTTGTCCTATGATAAAAACACTTTGATTTGCGACATTTTTTGCTATTTTTCTGCATGGTTAAAATACAAATTTAAAACCTGCCACTTTTTATAAAAGACGAATATAAGGTCAGTATGCTATTTGTCCAAGCAAAAAATAAATATATGTGATTGTGTCATTTTCCGATTTACAACAGTCAATCGAACAGAAATCTCAAGAGACATAGAAGAGCGGATTACGATACACACAAATTTTGCCTTGGGCATGCTGTGTTAAAAAACTACGGGGGGGTCCCCAGGCCGATTTAGACGTCAACGACTGTTTATCACTCGGATGATTACAGACCGAATTAGACTCCACGACATCCCTATACCAATTATTTACATTGCTAATACATTAGTATCGACACGATTAAATCGGGACAATACCTCTCGGTTTGGAACCGTCGAGATGCAGAGCATTTTTTCCTCTTTCCATGCGTAATCCTCACCTATTAAATCGGAACATAACTGCAACAATAAAGGAAGTTTTCATCTGTTAAAAAAAAAGGGTTTCCAGTAGTCATGCATTACTGTCCGGATTCTCAGAACGAATACCACTTTTGAATGCACCACAAGATCCTTACTTGATTCCGTGGAAGAAACATGGTTTGAGCAAGTCCCGAAGATTCGATGGCATCCGTTCTAAATTCCGGCTCATGTGAATTCACTAGAAATCGGCCTCTGTCGTTCTGCGGCACGGACTTTGCTCCTGTTGTAATTCGTTAGGCAGCACATACATGCTCTTACGTGACAATGTACATACGTGACAGACAGAATAGTCGGTATTCCCGCACGAGTAAGGAGTTTTACAAACAAAGTCGAAACTAAGTGACAACAATAACGGTCGCAAAAAAGGTGACAAACTCTCCGTTCCATTTGAGGGGTATTTTGCCTGCTAAAGTCGCATCTATAGTGACAATAAATCGGCAAGAAAAGTGCAATCTAAGCGCAAAAATCTGTGACAAAGAAAGGCGCAAAAAAGTTGCCATTCGTGTGTAGCGCACAAAGTGACAAAAGTTCAAAAAAGTCATTTTTGCACTCCTCAAAACATTCTTGTTATGGCCCCTTTCTTGCCACCGTATAAAACTCGACTTCTAGCATATTAAGTTTTTTCAATACCAGATTTCTAACAAGCTATCTAATATGACCTTCCATCGCAGCTTGAATCACTCCCATCCCTTCGTGTTTTTCTTCGTTCTAATCCTGAATCAATCGGCCATCTATACGGCGCATATCAACACTTTCTCCTCGTTATACAAGGTTACATTTATTTCGAAATGCTACCTCTAGCGACTCGTTTCAGGTTCTTAAAAACATGATTTTGGTACAAAATCCCTATCAACTGCTTTTAAAGTACAAATAGCTTCCCTACGCAACCCCCCCTAAAGGCAAAATTGTTTCAAGAGACTGAATAAGCTACGCAATTCACGCAAAATAATGGATTGACTGTGTTTGGTTTTCCACCCCCTCAAGTCAAGGGTTTTGAAACATGATTAAAATCTCTACAAGTGTTGTGCTGCAACAGTCGTGACAAGTTGTAGGCGTTACACACAAACGATTCTGCCGTAAGTCCTTGCGAGCCAATTGTGTGCGACAGTTGTAATCAAAAACCTGCCGTCTAATTCCAATTAATGCTACTGCTAATTATACGCATTTTAGATATAAAATACAGTGTATATTGAAAACTTAATTAAGCCTGTGTCAAAATGAAATCTAAAACAAATTTAGTTTTGGTAATTGTGTGAACATCATATGGATGTGCTCTCTGTATCCCGGTACTGTCTGTATGTAGAAGCTAACATAGGCGAATTCGCAAATAAATTATGGCTCGGAAAGGACGTTTTTTGAAGGCAATTTGCCAATATTTACACACGGAGATCAATAAGTAAGTTTCGAATTTGTGATATATTTTCCCGATTGAGGAAACATATGCAGCTTTTCCATCCTCTCTTATATTTTAGGCTACCTGATTTACACATTGTCAAAGGAAAAAAGTTGCAATTCAGAAAATGATAAAACCAGTCACGTACGAATCTGCCTTTATTTAGCGAGTCATGCGTGAACAAATTGCTTGGGATACAATCGGGCCTCAAACGTGTCTTTAGTTAAACAAAAGCATTAACAAAAAAAAGTTGTCCGCGTGATATTGGATCCAACAGGAGCAATATGTTCAACGATTAGGACATAAGTTTGATATGATGCCCATGGCGAATCTAATGAAATTTAATATTTTAGAAATAAGAATTTGGCTTATGAATTTTGAACTTCAAACTTCCAGAATCTAACATATAAAAACATATCAACTGGATGTTGAAGATGTCATGACAAATTACATAATATTGTTATATAAACTCTTTATTATTATAAGGCAAGAGAAAAAGGAAAAGATACCCAACCGTAATCACAATTTAAGAATTTTCTAAGGTATCATAAAAAAACATAGAATATAAAGAAAAAAAAAAAAAAAAAAAAAATAAAAGGAAAAAAAAAAAAAAAAAAAAAAAAAAAAAAAAAAACTGTGCCAACAAAAAAAATATTATCTCAAAAACACAATAGTAAATGGAAACAAATTATGCTTCTGCAACTGATGTAAGTTCTTTAGACCTGGCAAGAGCACAAGAACAGTTTTTATTTTATTGTTGTAGTGTAGTAGTGTTCGTTGTGTTTAGTGTTACTGTAGTATTATTGTGTTTATGGCAGTAATTCATTGTAGCATTATTGTTAGCTAATATTATAGTATTATGATTGTAAGTATTGTAAGAATATTGATCGCAATAAAAATAAATATCATATCAAAAAAAAAAGAAAAAAAAAAAGAAGTGGCCGGCATCAACCAATTGGGTTGCTGGTGCTGTTTTGAGATAGGGTTCATGGACAGTCCGAACTAACTGAAGAAATCCATACGAACATTAAAACATAATTTATAATCTCTTTGTTATTTCCATAGACTGCCCTGAAGAATGATGTTGGCCATGGCGTGGCTAAAATATGACCTCAATTTTAGATAGGCCGGAAAGGCTTTTAGTTCAAACTAAAAACCTCCACATACGTTTCACGGTTATTTAACTTTTGTTGTAGAAGTTATACAAGTGTATTGATGAGATATGCAAGTGTCGAAAGAAAAGCTGGAAGTATCTATAAAAAAGCCGTAAATGTTTCAGATACTACAAAAAACAGGCATGGAAACCGACGAACTCGCCGACGGACAGGACCAATTCGCCGGAATCCGCGACCAACGTCCCAGCATATATGGTAAGCCCATATGAAAATTCGTCTCTATCCAGTTCCTAGGGAGAACGGGCCTCGTTCGTTTACTATTTGGTGCTGCCAGGACGCACAAAGCAGTTTAAAGTGAGACCTCGTTCTTCTCTTATAGTTTGTCCTATCAATCTTTTTTATGTTTTTGTAAGTGTATTCTGACGCGAACAGAGTGCAAAATTAATAATCCATGCGGACAGTTCTATTTGTAAATAGTAGTACAATATTGCTATCTGCTATTGTTTTCATCGTGCTATTCAGTACATAATTAGCTGCTAATTTATATAGTATTTTTTCGAGGATATATTGTTTTCCCACTCTGACTTGTTTCAATCTAAAATAAATTGACAAAACCCAGTATATGTTCGAAACTTGCGACCAGGGAGTCCCGCTCGGTTAGAGACATAGCCGCAATAATGCAAAACTGGATTGTCAACCTCAAAGTATTTGCTTATACGGTAGTCGTTATCTTCTCTGAAGTTTGTAATGACGATCCATTTAGCACATGCACCCTGAAGATGACCGCGTAGGTCGAAATCTCGCGTATAGATTGTAGCCAAAAATAGGGGTGTGGGCGTTGAAGTAGGTCTTTGAAATACATGATCAAATATTAACATTGTGAAGTGGATTCGAGTGAACACTTTTCTTTCTTATCACTCTGTAAAAAAATGTGATAGAAAATATCAAAGATGTCATTGAATTCATGAATAAACCTTTCCGACATTAATTCTTGATTTTTGCCTTTGTTTCCGAAGGCCTATATGTAGAAAAGTGGTCCTCGATTGCATAAAGGATTGCTGGCAGTAACAACAAGAACAAAATATCAGATGCAAAACGGACTACCCGAAATGCATTAACTCACTTATTTAAAATACTTTGAGGGTTTTGTTGAACTAATATCGAAAACAAAATTAAAATTCATTATTTTACCCTTTGTTTTTATGGATGAACGAAGGTCGGAAAAAACGCTGAGTTTTCCGGCCGCCATTTTGATTTAAAAAACCGCCCCGTAGAAAAAAGGAATTGGCTACTCAAAAGAGCTTGTGACGTCCAACCCGGTATCACCACATCACGGCGTCCACTCACGGTTCATTGATCTCGGCGTCCTTGTTTTGTTTACATTTTCGGTATATTAACAACAATGCCTAATTAGATGTGTCGTGGGTGACGTGGTTCCATAGACCATGACTTAATTTGTTGCACATGGGATATCTCTATATATTAGGTCAATTGAAATCTAATAAAATCAGTTGAAAGAAGCCATTGAAACTGTGGTCAGCTACTTTTTACTCGGGCTTCCTGTCCGTGGTTAACACGAGTCTTACCATGCCAGTTGATTCTGTGTCAGAAGTTACAGTCCATCCAAGACCAGCCCATAGATAAGAAAGATAGTGCCGTGAGTTCCCAGATTTTGCTTGTCGGGGGATTCTGCGGAATAGGCAGAAATTATAAGTTATCTGAGCTGTGTCACCAATATTGATAAGTTTGAAATAGGACTAAGACGTTTTGACGAACGTATAGTGTCTTTGGGTGGTGGTTGAAAATAATTACAAACAATACCAAAATCAGGGGATTCGTGGATGGCTAAAAGAAAAATAGGAAAAAAATTTTCTGATCTAAGTAATACACTGGCTTCTAATGGAACTGAAGTCTTAATGAAACAGAGGACATTCATTTTCCCGAACATATAATACACCGAATCGTAAATATGGCGGCCAATTTGAATATTTATTGTTCTGGACCGGACTATCCATCTCATTCAGACCTAATATTCAAGAAGCTTTTTGTATTAAAACGTGAGTTGAAAAGGAAGATATAGAGGTTTATTTACCGGTCGGAAGGGCCGGATAGAGAAAAACTGTGCCCGAGCTCGAGGTCTTTGAGTATATGGACTGCGAGACTTGTAGGGCCGAGGACACACTCAGTTTTTTCCCTATCCGGACCGACCAAAGCCCGGTAAATAACTTAGTATTTTTTTCCTTTCGTTGTTATTTTTCGCCAACTGCCCAGCCCTCGGCTACGGAAAACGGGAAACTGCACAATAAAAATAATAATTTAAAAAAACAAGAAAAAAAACTACGCAAAACCAACAAAAACAAAAAAAGAATGAAAAAATGTGGTTTTTCTTCAAATGGTGTTATTGAAGGGCTGTCCGGCATGCTAGGATATCGGATCGTGGTCTGATATAGAATTAAAGTAATCTAATTAATCAATGAACCCCATCACAAGAAAGAGCATGCCCATGATTAGTTAAGTATTACCTCAAGTTTGTTATGTTTTAATTCAGTTAGATATTGAACGACTAACAAATCTTTCCAAACATCGACAAAATTTTGCCCCCAAAGAAACGTATGGTTACAGGGGACATACATTTCTTTGCATTTTTTGCATTTTTTGAATGGTCTTCAGTGTCATTTACTACGTGTCCAAATCTCTATCAAAACCTCCTGAAACTTACTAAGTCTGACATGCTCTTCTTGTGATTTTTTGGGTGCACAGTTCAATTTCTTCATTAGATTAATAAACTCGTTCCCAATCCTTACGTCGTTTTTCCAAAGTGGCTACTCAGAGCGCGCGTATTCTTAGGATAAAACGGACTGGAATACAAAAAAGGGTAGTTATGCCTGCATCAAGCGAAATAAACTGAAGTTTTTACCTGATCACTTCGAACATCACACACTGCATGTGTCGCCCAATTTGAAGCACAGGCAGCCCAAGCATAAATAAGTGCTCGTGTCATGTATTATTTTGCCCTGAAATGCAACCATTATTCGTACTTAAAAATTTCGCGCCCGTACTTATTCACGGATTTTTCGTAAGAGAGTACTTTCGCGGCGAGGGCTTCATTTTCTCGCCGATTTCGACTAAGAGAAAATGAAAAAAGAGCATTAAATTGTCGACGAAAGCGGTGTCAACAACATTTATTTTTTTTCTAAAAACTAACTTTGTTCTATACAAACAGGAACAAGATGACAGTCAACTAGACTAACTACATGATTAGAAACTTGTAGTTAAAAACAGACAAATATACGGTTGCTCCAGTTGCAAATGGTAGATATGTGTTGAATAAATCTCGTTAAAAAACCAATTTCGTATTAAATAACGTTTATGTTCATGTTGATTAAATGGATTTCGATATGTTATATGTTTTTTCTCTGCCGGCTATTATATTCGCCCTTGCTTAAAGTCGCGAGCCTTTTTTTTCGCCGAGCTTTAATTCCCCCGCGATTTTTTGAAATCGCCGATAATATGTACTTATTGACTGATGGGAGGGCCGGACGGGACAAATATTTGGACTCGAGGCATGGAAGTACGGACCGAGCGCAGCAGTCAATAAGCTACATGTTATCGGCGATTTTAATAAATCGCTCGAAAATTAAAAGCCTCGCGAAAAACAAGGCTCGCGAGACTTAAACAAGCGAAACTATAATACACAGAGAAATTTGTTATAACTGTTTTGCAAAAGGTATGATTTAAATGTGTTTCGACTTGATATGTTAAAAAAAAAGTTAAAAGAAAAAAATTGGTTCTTATCAGGAGTAATCGCGCATTTGTGTCGCACTTTCCCTTGGTGTTAATGATATTTAGTACCAAAATGGTCCATATGAAAGGGTCATATGATTAAAATGCTTATGACGGAAGTTAGGCGCGGCCGAGACGGAGCTTTATATTTGGCTCTCGATCATTTCTGTAAAAACCTCGCTGTCGCCTCGATCCGTATCTTCAATGACCTCGCAGCCCAAATATTTTCCCGTCCGGCCCTCCACTCAGTCAATAAGTACATAGTATTATCGCAATCTCATCCGCTGTCAGCGTTGTCCTAAGAGTACAGACACACTGTCGTCTCGACGCGACGGACCGTAGCGCGCGCTTGAAACAGTTTTTCTTTCAACATTTTTCCTTGTGTTTGGATGTTTTTTGACTTTGTTATTGCTAAACAACAAATTGAATGTGTTTTTTTTTTCTTAAAATGTCCAAAACTCGCTACGCTTCGGGTTTGCCATTGATTTTTGAACATTTTATGAACGTCAAGTGGTGGTTTCAATAAGAGTACGAACAACTCAAAACCCACCTTCAATTTGTTACACTTAAAGCCCTCGCGAATTAAGTAACGAATAAGGTAGAATGAAAACTGAGGTCTAACTAATTGAACAATTTTTTGTAGGCCCAAAGTAAATCAACCTATTCAACTCTAAACCGAAAAATTTTATAGCGAATTGCAGAATCTCTGTTCGCCGAATTTCCCTTTGAAACTACTACCTTGTGGCCGCCCCATGTCGTGGACGTCAAAACGTCAACCTTCCACTTCACTCACCCTCTTGGTGTTTTGGACTGAATAATCTAGATGCAATTCTGTCACACTAGCAATGCATCGTTGTTTACAAAGAAAACAGGCAGAGACGCTTATTTAGTAGAATTTTAAGAGTAGCATCCAGAGGGCCATGGAAGGTTGATGTGTGACGTTCACAACATGGCGCGTCACCAGGGTAGTAAGTTTCAGAAGGGAAATTCAGCGAACATAGATTTCGTAATTTTTCGTTTAAAATTGCCCTTGACGATCATGGAGACATAAGCTAAGAGGTGTTAGACAAGTCAAACCAATGACTTGGGTATAATTGATTACGGTAACCAAAACAATATTAAATGAGAGAAATAGAAAATAGATGAAAACCTATACGAAATCTATCATCTTCAACAAACTTTACGAACCTGACATATAAGAATTACTACTGGCAACTCTAGTTTTCCTCGACAGTTTTTGAGAACACGGGTTTTTCTATAATTGTACACTGAATACGTCAGATTCTCATTAACACCAACCAAGCCGTATTGACATAACTCATGAATAAAGACTGTCCTAAAAATACAAGGATAAGTTACAGATAGTAAAGTTGTAACTGCATGACAGTACAAACTCATTATAAAACTATCACTGCGCACTGGTTTTGAAACTGCGATATTATTAAAGCTGTTTTGTGGAATATGGCCAGTAAAGCTAATTTATCTGTGTTTGCTGCAAGTAATAAACATCAACTAACCCTTTTCTCTCAAAACCACACCAAAAAATGTCATTGCGTTGTCAGTTGTTAATGAAAAACAATTATATACTAATTACTCTAATTTTTAAACATTATCTGAACAACAACAACAATAATAATGACAAAACTTTTGTATCTTCACCTGAGGTTATTAAACAAAACTGCAGTTTTGTAATAAAACTCAGATTGAGATACAAAAAGTTCGGTCATGAATTATCCAAACTAGAAACAAACAATTAGATTTAACAATAAATAATGGTTGATATTTATTTATACATCGGGTGTATTTAGAATTTTAGTTGAATATTTATTATCTTATGTAAATTTATCTAGTTTTGTTTGTGCCGCATTTGATCAACTTATCGCGCGAATTTGCCCGCCATATTAATTATTAAATTATTAGTACACACATTCGTGCTTATTAAAAGTGCTAATTGTACTTACATTAGTCAAATTTTTGTCCATAGCGGCAAAGTAAAATGCTACTAATCTGAAGTTGCCTTCACGACAATCCCATAAACAGAACTTGGGGACGTCTCTACGTATAGCCACAAATAATGATCTAACCTAACAAATACTGTAATCCGTTATTTATTGTGGGCTAGTTTTTATTTTTAGTTGTGTATTGTAATTTTAGTATATAACCACCATGTAACTGTGCTAATCGCGGCCTGTTATTGGTTAATATCAACTAATTTATATCCTTTTAATATTTTTCAAATCCGAATCAAAAACAAGACTGCGCTTCGCGCGCGTGATTGCGTTATCAAAACTAGTGATATACTTGGTCTATTTACTCCGCAGCCAAAACAAGATGGCGTCGCCGTATCGCCGAGAGTGGCATTTTATTCTGGAAAACAAATGGCTATTCAGTTGTGGGTGTATATACTAAAATAATTATTCCTCCCCTCGGTGTACCGGGAGGTAGTGGCTAGATATTTACCTCCACTTCGGGGAATTATTGTTTTATGAAGCGTTGTGATTGCGCCATATTGATCGTCTTGAAAATTGGCTCATTAGTAAGTTATGAAGAATATTATTACAACACTTTTAAGTAAATACAATTAAAATTAAATTGCTTTAGTGCTAAAGTTGTTGTCATAGAACTGCTATGTAAAATACGTATATATTACTATATTGTCTGCACCACAACCCTTCAACCATAAACAGTCTTGGAGACTCGAGCATCATGAAGTGCTTTGTTGGTGCGGAATACTCTTGCCTCGCCTTCTTTTGCATACCTCAAAGGTCGGAGGTTGACGAGGAGGAAATCGAAGAATCTATGTTGGATGACGTCGACTTGGTAAGACTACTAGAGAGCCTTTCTTCCTACTATTTTTACAGTTCCTTATATCCACAGACTCTGCAATAATCTCTCTAAGTTGTCTACAGGAAGAAGGTATTTTGAGTCTTAACATTGTTTAGGTTTACAGAACTTTTTCCATTGCGATCAGTGAGAAAAGTAATACTTGACAACATCATTACTACCAAAATAATTAGTTTAACTCCTTTTGGGCTCTATACGGAGCCTAAACACAGAAAGTGGGGCATCAGAACCCATTTGGGTGTGGTGCTGTATAGTGTTTCTTGACAGTTCGAACTAAAGAAATCCAGATTACCACTAACACCATAACCTCTTTGCATTGTTCCATGTCCACAGACTGCTTGAAAGAAGAATGCTGTGCGTGTAAAATCGTGACATCAATTTAGATAGGCTGATAATGCTTTTTATTTCAAACGTCTAAAAACTCCACACTACGTTTTCCAGTTATATTTCTTTTGGGTCCCCCCGTGTGACAAGATGAAGTGGTGTTGATGATTTACGCCAAGTGCTCTAAAGAACGCTGCGAAAGGAAGATCGATAAAGGGCGTGGAATGTTTCAAGTAACTACAGAACATGCCATGAAAACCGACCGAACTCTCGCCGACCAACGACCATCCTCGCGCCGGCCAACGACCAACACCCCCAGCATATGCGGTAAGCATATGAAATCGTCCTCTATCCAGTTCCTAGGATAAGGGCGCGCTTCGTTTACTATTTGTGCTGCCGAGGAACGCAGCAGTTAAAGTGAGACCTCGTCTTCTCTTATAGTTTGTCCTATCAATCTATTTATGTTTTTGTAAGTGTTCTGACCAAGGTGCAAAAATTATATCCATGGAACAGTTCATATTTTTAAATACGCTAGATAAATAGTGCTCCATCGCTATTGTTAAATCGTGGCTATTCAGCTACTAATTAGTGCTAATTAGAATAGTATTGTTTCGAGGATATATTGTTTGCACTCTGACTTGTTGTCAGCTAATAAATTGAAACACCCATATATGCGTCCCAACTTGCGACCCCAGGGTCCCGCTCGTTTAGAACATGGCGGATTAACATGCCAAACTGGATTTCAACTCAAAAGTATTTGCTTATACGTTATGCGGTTTCTCTGAAGTTGTAATGACGATCATTTACAACATTCACCCTGAAGATGACCGCCCGTAGGTCGGAAATCTCGGTATAGAATGTGTTGTAAAAATAAGGGTTGAGTAGGTCTTTGAAATACATGATCAAATATTAACATTTTGAAGTGGATTCGAGTGAACACTTTCTCTTTTCTTATCACTCTGCTTAAAAAGATGTGAGAGCTAAAATATAAAAGATGTCATTGACTTCATGAACAACCTTTCGACATGAAGTCTTTGATTTTGCTGTTTTTCGAAGGACTAGATGCTAGAAAAGTGAGTCTTCGAAGTGACATAAAGGATGCTGGCATAACAACAAGAAAAAAATATCAGTGCAAAAGAGGACTACACGAAATGCTTCAATTCACTTATTTTAAAATCTCTGAAGGGTTTGTTAGACTAATCTCTGAAACCAAAATTAAAATTCATTATTTTACCTTTGTTTTATGGGAATGAACGAAATTCGGGAAAAAACGATGAGTTTTCGACATTTTGATTTTAAAACCCGCGTAGAAAAAGGAATGGCGTACTAACAGAGTTGTTTTTTCTTTTTTTTTTTTTTTCTTGTTTTTTTTTTTCTTTTTTTGACGTCAAACCCGTATCACACATCACGGCGTCACGCACGGGTTACGATGAATCTCGGCGTCTTGGTTTTTGTTACATTGTTTCGTGTATTAATAACAATGCCTAAATAGAGTGGCGTCAGTGGTCCCACCCCTGGTTTTCCTTTGTTCCATATACCCATGACGTATTTGTTGCCATGGGAGATATTCTATAGATTATAGGTCAATTGAATCTAATAAAATCAGTTTGAAGATCATTGAAACTGTTGTCAGTACTTTTTACTCGGTCTCTCCCTGTTACGTGTTAACACGATCTTTAAAGTGCAGTTGATTCGGTGTAAGAAGCTTACAGTCCATCCAAGACAAGCCCAGATAGCAGAAAGAGAGTGTCCGCTGATGTTCCAGAGTTGCGTGTCTGGGGATGCTGCTTGATAGCAGACAGTTATTAAGTTATCTGACTGTTGTCAAAATATTTTAAGTGCTGAAATAGGACTAAGCAAGTTTTGACGAAGTATAGTGTCTTTGGGTGTGGTTTGCAAAGGAGTAAAAAAACAATACCAAAAGAGGCGAGATGCTGGATGGCCTAAAAGAAAATAGGAATCTGATCTTACATATAAACTTGTTTTTCTATGGAATCTGAAGTCTTAATGAACAGAGGACATTAATGTTCCCGAACATAAATACAACCGAATCGAAATCTGGCTGCCCAATTTGAAATTTATTGTTCTGGACCGGACTAGCATCTCATTTACATACTAATATTCAAGAGCTTTTGATTTACACGTGATGCAAAAGGAAGATATAGAGATTATTTACGCCCCTCCTCCCGTCGGAAGGTCTCGGATGAAGAAAAACTGTGCCCGAGCTCGAGGTCTTGAGTATATGGACCGAGACTGTAGGCCGAGGACCCACTCAGTTTTACCCTATCCGGACCCGACCCAAAGCCGGTAAATAACTTAGTTATTTTTTTTCCTTTGTGTTAGTTTTTCGCCAACTAGCCAGCCATGGCTACTGAAAACGTGAACTCTGCAAATTAAAAATAATAATTAAAAAAAACGGAAAAAAAACACCACACAAAACAAACAAATACAAAAACGAATGAACAAATGTGGTTTTCTTCAAATTGTGTTATTGAAGGCCTTTCCGGCATGCTCGGATATCGGATCGTGGTCTGATACTAGACTTAATTAATCTAACGTATGTGCCTGTGCTCTGTGCTCTTGCCTCTCACCTTCTCC
>JAUJYZ010000938.1:637500-762500 GCA_033675265.1 Actinostola sp. cb2023 | reverse complement strand
TGAACTCAAAGTCAAAAGGTAATCAAATGAACTCAAAGGCAAATCAAATGAACTCGACACATACATGTATATACATAGTCTCCCTCGTCACGCAACTGTCAGTCATTGTCAGGTCTCTCCTCGCGCAGCTGACATTGTCCTTGTTCTTCAACCAACTGGCATTCATTTTCAAGTACTTCCTCGAACAACTGACATTTTCCTTTTCACAATGCCCGAGTGAACGCTCATTGAGCGTCTTGTTATCATATAGACCAAAACAAATTGACGGGGAAAAAAAAAATTATTTAAAGTACTGAGCCCGACGTCATCGATATCCTCACTAGTGAGGATATGGAAAATACGCCACTCGGGTCCCGGATATAGTTTCGTACGAATTCTACGAGTGAGATATTTTCCAGTAAAACACTCGTGTCTATATAATAAGATACATTTCCCTGAAGTTGAAATTGTCGTTTATATTTATATTTATTTATGTTTTTCTTATTTTATCGCCGTAAGTTAGAAAACTGTAAATCGTTAGTACGTCTCCCTCCTTAAATAAGGTTATTACTCGGGCACTTCCGAAGGAAGCCCGAGTTATAAAATGCGTTTTTCGGTAGTCGTCGTCGTCGTCGTAGTCCGGTCAAAGAATGACGAAAGTATGCGACGTATTTAATCGTATCGAGTTTCAAGATTACTCAGCAGATAAGAAAAAAACAAACGACACACAGGACTCAAGTAGATTTGAATCTTAGTTTTGAAAGCAGCTGTAGATCTTCAAGCTATTAAAGGTCAGGATTCTAGTTCATCGTTCAATGACTAGAAGTGGTAGAAGGACTAGAAGCTCGCTTAAAATATATTTAACAAAAACAAACGTGAGGGCGTTATCAGAACCATCTGACCTATGCAACCAAGACGTATCATGTACATACTCACCCGCCACATGGTCTCCCTCGTCACTCAACTGTCACTGATTGTCATGACGTCAGAGAAATGATATTGTATTGAAGAAGATGTCCTTGTTTTATTCGACGTTCGAACCGTAACTCGAACCCGAACTCGAACTCGATTCCAAACTCGACGTTTCGGGATCTGAAGCTAGAGAGGGGGCCTTTACACGAACTCATCAAAATCAAATCAATTGAACTCAAAGTCAAAAGGTAATCAAATGAACTCAAAGTCAAAGACAAATCAAATGAACTCGACACATACATGTATATACATAGTCTCCCTCGTCACGCAACTGTCAGTCATTGTCAGGTCTCTCCTCACGCAACTGACATTGTCCTTGTCATAAGCCCGAGTGTACGCTCATTGAGCGTCTTGTTACTCGGGCCCAGGCCGCAGGCCGCCCGAGTTAGAAAATGCGGATTTCGGTAGTAGTAGTTTTGTTCGGCTTCAAAATGACGAGTATGCGACGTATTTAATCGTATCCGGAGTTTCAAGATTACTCCGCAGATTTGAAAAGATAAAGGAGACACAGGACTCAAGTAGATTATGAATCTTAGTTTTGAAAGCAGCTGTAGATCTTCAAGCTATTAAAAGGTCAGGATTCTAGTTCATCGTTCAATGACTAGAAGTGGTAGAAGGACTAGAAGCTCGCTTAAAATATATATTTTTTAAAACAAACGCGAGGCCGTTATCGGAACCATCTGACCTATGCAACCTCAAGACGTATCATGTTCGTACTCACCGGACTAATAGTCTCCCTCGTCACTCAACTGTCACTGATTGTCATGACGTCAGAGAAATTATATTGTGTATTGAAGAAGATGTCCTTGTTTTATTCGACGTTCGAACCGTAACTCGAACCCGAACTCGATTCCAAACTCGACGTTTCGGGATCTGAAGCTAGAGAGGGGGCCTTTACACAAACTCATCAAAATCAAATCAATTGAACTCAAAGTCAAAAGGTAATCAAATGAACTCAAAGGCAAATCAAATGAACTCGACACATACATGTATATACATAGTCTCCCTCGTCACGCAACTGTCAGTCATTGTCAGGTCTCTCCTCGCGCAGCTGACATTGTCCTTGTTCTTCAACCAACTGGCATTCATTTTCAAGTACTTCCTCGAACAACTGACATTTTCCTTTTCACAATGCCCGAGTGAACGCTCATTGAGCGTCTTGTTGTATTAATAATTGTATTGTATTGTGTTGTATTGTATTGTATTGTATTGTAAGTATTCAATATATTTACAAATTAAGCATTTCTCTTTCTTATGTAAATTTTAATCAAAGAATTCGAAACTCGTGACCTTGTACGTGTTGTTGGACAGTAGTTATTTTGATTTTAGAAATTTGTAATGCGCAATTGATCATTCAATGGAAACTGCGCACTATATTATTATTATTATTGTTATTGTTATTATTATTGTTATTATTGTTATTGTTATTATTAATATTATTATTGTTATTATTATTATCATTATTATTATTATTATCATCATCATTATTATTATTATCATCATTATTTATTATTGTTATTATTATTATTATTGTTATAATTATTAATTATTATTATTATTGTTATTATTATTATCATTACTATTATTATTATCATCATTATTATTATTATTATTGTTATTATTATTGTTATTATTATTATTATTATTATTATTATTATTATTGGATTGAGGGTATTTAACTTCTTCAGGCAAAGGGAATAGACGACAAACGCGTATTCAGACGTTTCGCCGGTGAAGGCTTCATCAGTGGTATATTAAACTGAAAATCACTATCTTAAATAACTTACATTAGAATTCTGAAATGTATATACACCCATTACTGAATTGAAAAAACATTTGTGAAGCCAGTCAAGTTACTTATGTCTTTGATAAAGTTCTGACAAGTCACTCATTAAAACCCATTTGCCACCCGATCACTAGCTCTCCCGGGTAATTTTTTAACTCGCTCGCTCCGCGTCAATATTGCTTGGATTTTTTTTAAACTTCGTGAACAGCCTTTTGAGGTCCCTAGTAATGTTCTGACGAAGTAAGAAGGAAATTGATCGAGCCGAAATCACCAATTCATATTTTTGTTGTCAAAATTTGGACCTGTCGGTTGTTACGTGATTTCGGCTCGAACAATTTTTTTCTTACCTAGTCAGAACATTACTAGGGACCTTAAAAGGCAGTTCACGAAGTTTAAAAAAAATCGTACGGGGGAATAACGCTTGGCAGCAGTTTTAGTGAAAATAGTGTCGTTTGAATATCAGCTGACATTCACAAACGCGGCTTACAATGATAATTTTGAATACACCGTCGAAAGGCAGAATAGTTGAATTAGTATTTGTGTTAAGCACAATAAAATCCAAGCAATATTGACACGGAGCGAGCGAAAAAATACGGCAAACCGGTCATTCATTATGCGGGAACCACCTTAAGAGAATGGTTCGCCGTCCTTGATATATATCAGACACCTGAATCGCTGCCAGAACCAAATATATAGCGAAACCACTAAACTTCGCAATCCATAACGTTCCGACCTGGTAAACGACCGACGTCAGAAAGGACGATCGAGTCTTGACCGCTGAAGAGCTGAAAAGGTGCATTATTTACCTCGCCTGTTGGGTTAAGCGGTCTGAAAAGATAATCTTGTAGAACATGCAGGTACCTTCAATAAATCACACATCGATGTATACTACAAACACCGTAATAAAGAATTCCTCGTTAACGCGGCCGAAATCGCCTGCCTTATCGCCTGCAAATAATCGGCTTTCAAGGATCCTGTTTGGGATAAAGTGTCTCCGATTAGTGTTTCACTTGTGATACGCTAGAAGCTTGACACGTTAATCAGTACAGCTAGTTTATGTATGTGTCTAAAGACCAGGCTCCAATAAATAATAAGCCCATGGTCACCCAATCAACCTATAGCTATATATAGCCGACAAATCCGTACTGAAACAAACAGATTTGAACCTGCGAGGACAAAACTTGCCTCCCATTGTTCCACTTTCCTCGATGCTGCTATATCCCCATATTCCAGAAGACCTGAGAAGTCCGAGTCCCTCCCTATCCTAGAGCGGAAAAAATCGCTCACACTTGCCTATTATAGGGTCCACCGATCCGAAAACAAAGGATAGTCGGGTTGGACATTTACCACTGAAGTACCCTCACTTCAAAAACCCCTACATGTCGAACAATTATACCCTTTTTACACGCACTGTCCTCCGAAATTAGACACGGATGACGTAGGAGTCACAGAGAACCAAGTCACGGCAAGGTGAATGATTTTGGAGAAACGTCTCAGCGAAAACTGAGACGCGTCGATGGAGATCATGCCCAAACGCCCCATGCTTTTCACTCGATCCTCCACGGAATGCAGTCATCTCAAGAATCTAAAAACTCTTAACGCTGGATATAATACCAGATCTCGCTTCCTACACGCAACCCTATCGCCGAAGCCATATCCCGAATATTAATAATCTAATATACTATTTCGCTTCCGAGAAGGCCAACAGGAACGAAATACATTTACCCAAGAATCTCTGCACCGCAGACCTCAAGGGAATTGTCGACTTGAAAACCAAAAAACGTTCATACGTAGTTCTATAAAATGTAATTTTTTGTCTTGTAAATCAAACACACTTGAAGGTTAGAGTCAACCTCCATCCCCAGATAATCAGTTTTCCTTAATCTAATCACATAGTCAAGACACTTTTTCAAACCAAGGGTGAAACCCAACATGGCAAGTAATACAGAAAGCGAACTTGGCTGCACTTTCACTGAACTAACTGTCCAGAAGGGCAATCGGCAATCGGACGAGACCGTACTGATGTCCCCTCGTCGAGTTTCCCAATCTGTCATTCTTGTAGTAATGAGCAAACCACCCTAAACTTCGGAGGTCTCATGGCCGCCATTCCCACTGACTGATAAACCCCCCAAAAGAAGTTTCTCCAACCCAATGGCCAGGTGATGTTCACATTTCTCACTCAAACCCATATTTCATCAACGGTATATAGTCGCAACCTGACTTAAATTGTCATCTAGGTTTACCATAAAAAGGACCTCGGTTAGATGTACATGCGTGGGGACTTGGACCAACTTATCCAAATAAAATCGTGCATGCATGTATCATTCATGCCGGAATCCACAAATTAAAACCCTAGCGTCGAAACAAAGACGCATCTTGGATGGTTCAGCTGTGCGGGGTAAGACCAGCCAAAGGGGTTCTATACATTGACCCAAACACTTGCATGAGCTCCAGCCTGACCCAGTCACCAAACAACTGTTACAAGAGATGTACATATATGGTTCCAGAAAGTTTCTCTCGGTGGCAAATAACTGTCATCATAAACACCCTTGAAACTAGTCCCTTTAAGAAAAGCGAAAAAGTCATAACAGTTTACTCCCTTGTATATATAACCTTGGACTGTCATGGTCTCTGTAATCCGTCAATACGACTTTACATTCTGCTCTATGACTGTGAAGTTCTCCCGCCCTATTGGAGTCTCGATCGGAATAAAATATACTGTACGTAGAGACGCACGCTTACCACCTGCTACTCTTACATAAGCCCATCTTCCCTAAGCCTGGGCAGGGGTTTCATCTGCATGACATAACCCATAAACTCTACTTAATTTCACGGCTCGTTGCACCGAATGATAAGGGCAAAACGTTTCCCTTACCAGCAATCACTACTTGCATCTACTCGAAATCACATAAATGTAAAATAAGGGAATATACAACCCAACAAGTAGGAATTTCATCATAATAAGCATAATCAAAACCCAACAGGAAAAACCCCCACCCAGACTTAGAGAAGATGACTACCAATTGCCTGACGAATCGAGACACAAGGGCAGCCTTTATAGACAAACGCTTGCGGAGTCAACTCTTAAAGCCCAGACGATATGAAAAGAAACAAAATGGAACTTCCCTCCCCCCTAATAGGATGCATGGGAATAAAATAAATACTGCACTCTAGTATACATAAAATGTACACGCCAATAATGTATTTATTGCCTCCAGTCATTAAGCCTTTTCCATATTACATGAGCGAGTAATGTGGCCTGATACTAGCCATAAGGAAACACACTTGACATTACTACGAGCACTGGCTCTCAGGCTTCGACGTCGTCCAAGCGATACTTTAACTGATCATACATTTTCCGACGGACTATATCTAGTTCTTGTGAGTTTGTTCTTTAACACTTTTTCCACCACTTTGCAACTTCTGCCCCCTCTTTCGAGGCCACCCTTGATGGCAACGCCAGGGCTGTCGACCATGGAACGACATTGATGGAAGACAACTTCAAACTTACCACCGCGGCTATCATTCTGCTCCTTGGACACATCTACATATATGCTTCAAAGCCTCCCAACACCAATAGGAGTCGAAGAGCCCGGCTGCGCGAGTGATATAGCTGTTGAGGTAGCTAACAGCATTGTCAACTAAGACGGTACTTGTAGAGTCTTTAGGCTCCTTTAGCTCCTTCCCACGCCTCACAATTGGAGAATAATAGATAAACGTATAACTAAGCACAAAATTGCGATATAATACACAGGAAACGGCACTATACAATACTGGCAGTGATTGATCAGTGTATTGCTCAGGTCTATCCAAAGTTATGTGGGATTGTATAGTTGGGTACAACTATTTAATCCTACATGATATTGATAAAGGGGTTAGATACTGCTATACAATACCACAGTGGTATTGTAAAGAGGATTGTATAGTATTGTCACATGGTATTGAATAGGTATTACATTTGTCTACTCAATACCATGTGGTATTGGTCAAGGTATTGGGTACATCAATTCAATCCCACTGTCATATTGTACAAGGTATTGGATAAGACAAATCAATCCCATATTGCATTGTACAAGGTATTGGGTACATCAATACAATCCCACTGTCATATTGTACAAGGTATTGGATAAGACAAATCAATCCCATATTGCATTGTACAAGGTATTGGGTACATCAATTCAATCCCACTGTCATATTGTACAAGGTATTGGATAAGACAAATCAATCCCATATTGCATTGTACAAGGTATTGGGTACATCAATTCAATCCCACTGTCGTATTGTACAAGGTATTGGATAAGACAAATCAATCCCATATTGCATTGTACAAGGTATTGGGTACATCAATTCAATCCCTCTGTCATATTGTACAAGGTATTGGATAAGACAAATCAATCCCATATTGCATTGTACAAGGTATTGGGTACATCAATACAATCCCACTGTCATATTGTACAAGGTATTGGATAAGACAAATCAATCCCATATTGCATTGTACAAGGTATTGGGTACATCAATACAATCCCACTGTCATATTGTACAAGGTATTGGATAAGACAAATCAATCCCATATTGCATTGTACAAGGTATTGGGTACATCAATTCAATCCCACTGTCGTATTGTACAAGGTATTGGATAAGACAAATCAATCCCATATTGCATTGTACAAGGTATTGGGTACATCAATACAATCCCACTGTCATATTGCACAAGGTATTGGATAAGACAAATCAATCCCATATTGCATTGTACAAGGTATTGGGTACATCAATACAATCCCACTGTCATATTGTACAAGGTATTGGATAAGACAAATCAATCCCATATTGCATTGTACAAGGTATTGGGTACATCAATTCAATCCCACTGTCATATTGTACAAGGTATTGGATAAGACAAATCAATCCCATATTGCATTGTACAAGGTATTGGGTACATCAATACAATCCCACTGTCATATTGCACAAGGTATTGGATAAGACAAATCAATCCCATATTGCATTGTACAAGGTATTGGGTACATCAATTCAATCCCACTGTCATATTGTACAGTATTGGGATAATAACAGTTAAACTCCCACCACTATATTATATATCATATAAGCTATATAAAGATATACAGATACAGGCCATGAATACAATCAATATCAAATACAGTAAAAACCCGCGAGTAAGAACCTAGTTTTCCCAAGTTAGCCTAAACAGGTTCTTATATAAATGGTACTTAGCACAAATTGAGGCTATTTAGGTTCTTAAATAGGTTCTTACTTTCTAAAGAAAAAAAATACATTGTAGCTAATAGAATTTAGTGGTATTCAGCCTGTATTCCTTATAATATAACATCTGCATACCATCAACATTGGCATTTACATTGTATTGAATTGGAGTACTGTAATAAGGCACCTGTGTCTCCAAAAATGTTGATCTATCTTATTCACCCAAGTGTACACATCTTTTTATATAGATTTTAGAAAATAAGAACCTGTTTCAAATTTTAGGCTAAACAGGTTCTTGTATAGAGGGGGTATAACTGGCAAATTTTAGCCTAACAGGTTCTTAAAAACTAGGTTCTTACTCGCGGGTTTTTACTGTACCACTTTGATACAATAATAAATGTTTTTATTTCAAGTCTTTCAAGGCTGCAGTTATCCTAGAAAATGTATTTTATGTAATTTACACATATTAGAGTGATTGCAATAAACCTGTGAAATAGTTAGTAGACTTATCTAATAGACACTGGCAGACTTTATTTCCATTGTTTTCTTTTGTGACTATTACACACTAACATCTAATTTTTATTTCACGGGTTTATTGCAATCACTCTACATGTTCTGAGATTGTCAATTAGTATCAATATAGTACATACATTGCACAACAAAGAAACTGCTACAACTACTAAAATTAAATATTATATTTCTTCTGCAAAGGGTCTCCACAGACTGGATAAAACTTGTTACTTTTTGGTGTGTAAAATAGAATATGTTTAAAAATGCATGAATAATTAATGAGGAAAATACAATAGAAATCATCACCGTGTCTTTATGTAATAGATACAATATGAGTGGCCGAACTGTATGGTAAATACCATACAGTTCGGACGCGAATATTGTATCTGACTTATTGAATCCAACGATGTATAAGTGGATGTTTTACTATAATTTGGATGATAGGAAACAGTTTGGCTGAGAAAATCCAAGTTAAAGTTGAATGCAAATGAGGACAATTCTGTATCCGATTTACAGATGTCTGCTACGCTTACGATTTTCCCTGATTAATTACTCATGAATTCGATAAATCTGATATAGATTTGTCCTATGTATGGATTTTTACATGTGACACCAAGGATGGTTATTGACAATAATTTGCCTATTCTGTGGAGGGCCTTAAAGTGTTACTATGACGAAATTCGTACCATTGCTAAAGAAATAATGTATTCGTAAAATAGTCTATTAAGCTCCAAGATAGCAGTTTTAGTTGTTTTTAAGTTGACATAAGAATAAAGGAGTGAAATATTGGACTCTCAAAACAGGCGAAAATATGTGCGCCATTACTAAATCGTGTTCCTGCGAACAATAGACTGTGACGTCAGTTTCTCAATGTGAACGCGTCGCTACACGGCTCGCTGCACTGTATTTTTAGTTTAATTATGATTAAAACATTTGAACAAGAAACAGTGTCTTGAATCGCCAAAAAATTGCACTGTTGATGCGTGTAAATTAGCAATACGACGAACGATGTTGAGAAACTGACGTCACTTCTATTGTACAATGTACAATAAGTCAACGACCAGGAACCAGTTTGAATAATGGCGAGCTCGAAATTTGTACAAAATGTGTACAGTTACTTTTATCGTAACGAAAAACGGCTATAAACATACTAACAGGATACTAAAAATGCAAAAACATCAACTTCGCAAAATTTCATCATAGTAGCACTTTAAATACATAAAATTTAAATACATTGTAGTGGCTTCAACTGCATTTGAAATTTGTTTATTGAACCAAGCTTTCGGCCATCGTGGCCATCTTCAGGGTTATGAAAGTACACATTTCCTACAATGTATTTAAATTGATGCCTGCATACAAGGAAACCCTTAATACATAAAATTTGTTTGCACTTCAAAACCAATTGCATGTAAATGTATACAGCTATTTCAAAAAAGGTTGGCGAAGGTCCATGTTGCATCTTGCATACCAAGCCCGAAATGCACTATGGGCGATGTGAATCGAGTCAGCGAAAGGTCACAACAATATGGACTCAGGGAATTTTCCCAAACTTTATCTTCGCTATATGGAGCCAGCATATTTTCTTCCGTATGTGCATGCTGACATTCTTTACATATGATCCACAATACATTTCGGGCTTGGTATGCAAGATGCAACATGAACCTTCACCAACCTTTTTTGAAATAGCTGTATATGGCCAGTCATTGGATTAATTCACACAATGGCTTAAAATCATCCAAAAAAGTACAATATCAAGGATGCAAACAAAAATTACTATTATGTTTTGCAGCATAATATAAATGCAATCTAATCAGCTATCAGAATCTTAAATATCAAGATTATACTTCAGCATGATACAAGTGCTAGCTAAATGCAAACAGTACCGGTATTTAAATAAAGAAAATATTTTGACAGAAAAATACTTCATGTACACAGATAAAAGCACCATACAAAAACTATTATCTCATTCATATACAAATCATGTGTTCCAGAGGTAACATGCGATATGACTCCAAGACAACAGCATATATACATTGTATCCTTATTCTCAGTGTACCTCCAAAGTAATTTTCAAATGTCTAAAATATGTATGAAATGATATTAAAAATGCTCTTTACATCATGCTAAAGTACAACCATTTTGAAGTCTACAGAAGGTTAATTTCTTCACTGTATTACAACACTATTATAAGTGATCAGGTTCATAACTACTCAGCTGTTTCTACATGATAATGAACTTCAGTAGGCCTGGTAGTGGTAAGCATCTAGTCTTGACTTTACTTGAACCAAACTCATAGAAAAGATAATATATTGTTAACCACTGATGATGTAATCGTAAATTACGTTTCTATCTAACTTGCCAAAAATAAACAACAAGAGTCAAGAGTGTCGACCAAACGAACAACAAGACAGTTTTGGCGGGGAAATTATCGTGATAGTGATAAGTCTTACATGTAGTTCAATTATCAAATAAACCTAAAACACATTCACAGAACGTTCCACAGAACACTTATAAACATATATTCGAATACATTCAAATCAAATAGAAGAGATAATAAGCTTTATTAAAGTACTATAAAAGAACCGTAGTGCGTAGTGGATAAATTTACAAACTGTACTCACCCGGATTTCTTGTATTAAATTTGTGAAATATCCTTACCAAGACATTCTACAGTATTCTTGATAGTACTCCAGTAGATGGTTATACTTTGTAAGGATCTAAGAGCGCTAAAAAAGCTCTTCAAACACTTATAACAACTAAGCTCACATGATGACCGTTAAAATGGCGGGCTTTGAAAACAATAACGAAGCACAAAGGATCATGGGTTGGCACAGGCAGCCCAAACCATTTTCTATCCTATAAGAGGGTCCCCAATTAGCCATTTCAAAAACGAGTGGAGGACTGGGAACGAGTTTTAAGAATTAATCTAATTATGAAATGAACCCCATCACAAGAAAGAGCATATCAGAATTAGTAACTTTCAGGAGTTTGATAGGGTTTGGACAAGTAGCAAATGAACTGCAGACATTTAAAAACTGCAAAAATTACAAAGAAATGTATGGTTACGGGGGACACTTGTCCCTGGTAAACATACATTTCTTTGTAAATTTTGCGATGTTTGGAAAGCTGTTACTGGTTCAATATCTAACTAAACCTAACAAAACTTTGTAAACTTACTAATTCTGATATGCTCTTTCTTGTGATGGGATTCATTTTTTAATTAGATTAATTCTAAAAACTCGTTCCCAGTCCTCCACTCGTTTTTGAAATGGCTAATAGTTTGCCAATAGGTTTGGCGGGACGCGGGATCGGCCATATTTTAAAGGCGGGATTCGGGAAGCGAGATTCTCAATTACGAGCGGTAGCGGGATTTCGTGATTTTAGGCGCCGGGATTCGGGAATCGTAAGTGTTTGCAGCGGGATACGGGATTAAAATTGACTTATCATCAGTTAATTATTGATCAGCGTATGAATAGACTTCTTTGTCGTTGTCATCGAATCCTTTATCACTTTTTAAATCAGCCTAGTTCCAGGCTTTCTCCGACGATGGAGGTTCTGATGACGTCACCGGAAAGGAGAGATAACGCCTGGGACTAGGCTGTTTTTAAATGACCTTCGGTGTGTATTTTGATTTCCGTTTTCTGGACATGACGTCACAGACGTCACATGAAAATAATATCCAGATGTCTTTTAAGTCATATCATGTCACAGAGGTCACAGAGCATCACAAGCTAAGATCTCACAACGTGCTTTACTCCTTTACCATTCAACAAATCTTTCAAAGTGATCTTCGACATCTTCTATTGACTCTTCAAAGACTTCACTGGCCAAGAGACTCAGTGTTTGAAATAATGGGCACATACCTATGGCGCCGCAATTCGCCAGAAGACAGTGCGTCAAGAAACTATGATGGCAAAAGCTGGAACTCTACCAGCTTACTTGTACCAAAAACACCCGGCAAAAAGATGTTGTTCCGGGAGAGGCAGTTAATCTTACAGATGACGTAGACGATGCGGAGATGAGTACGAGTCACCTAGCAGTGCAGACGAGGAAGAAATTGAGGACGAAATGACGACTTTGGATGGGGAAGCGAACTTCTTGCTTGGGAGATCGAAAAAGTATCGACATTCGAATCGGTAGAACTGTCCGCATCAATTCCCGGATAATGTTTTGAATCTTAGCACACACAAAAAGAAAAGAAAATAGAAAAGAAAAACTAAGAGAAAAAAAATGTAAAGAAACAATATTGAACACTATACAGCAAGAATTAAATACGTACGTACCGGCGTTTGTTTACTTGGCTTTCATTCATTGCATAAAGGTATGTCTTTGACTTTATCCATACTTAATAATTAATCCAGAAACTGAAATTGTCGAATCTTTGGCGGGATCGGGATTTTAATATAAAAACGAGCGGGATGGCGGGATTGCCAGCAAAAAAGAGCGGTATGACGGGAACCGAGAACCCCTATTGGCGACCCTCCTATAAGTGAAGAGCGAAGATTTTAAAAAAACTTTTAAAAGCCTCAGATCGCACTGAAACCTCGCCAGAAGATTAATAAAAGTACAAGCCATGATACAAATACATTTTTATGCAATTTCAAAATAAACATTTTATCTTTACAGTCCTTTACATGTGCAAGACTCGATTGCACCCAGGTTTTCTCGGTCAGTCCCTGCTTGACAGTACGTCAATCCGTTTGGTTTATAAAATGATCAAACATCACTTCTAGGCCAACTTAAGGCTCATACATGACGGGTTCTTGAACCTAAAAATCATTTATATTTATCGAATAGAAGAATATTGGTTAAAATTGACTATTTCATATTGATTGTAACCATTTTAATATGTTGTTTCAATTAGCTGCAAGCAGTTTTTTACGGCAGTGTGACCTAGCCTAAATGTCCGACTGGTAAGAGTGATAGCTACTCCAGGCCTGATGACAGTGACATTGAATCAATTAATACATCCAAAATCGTTGCCGACCAACAAACGGCCAACTTTTGGGCCAACAATCGGTCAACAGTTTAGTCTCATCTGCAGGGGCGTAGCCAGGATTGTCCATTGGGGGGGTCACACCATATCGTTCACCACCAAATCCCTCCCCCCCTCCCCTCCTCAAACATATAAATTTAAAGAGTAGACCCAGAGGAAGGGGGGTCACAGGCACCCTGTGACCCCCCCTGCCTACGCCCCTGATCTGGTACAAGATTGAAGAACCTATCGGTCGAGTCAGTTGCCCGACAGTTAGGTAGGTAGGTTGTCGGCCATTTGCTGACAACATAGCTGTCAGTGAACTGTCGTTCGGAGGTTAAAACCTATTATTATATAGCCAAGTCAATCCGCACACTCTGATTGGCTGTAAACTGTGCTTTATCAGAGAATGGAGCATGGTTTGCTGACGCTATTTTTCGAAAAGACCAACATTATGTTACTAAACGGAGCACGCCGTTGAAGCCGTTGAGTTAATAAAATATCATCCGCGGCCAGCCAATTTAAAGTAATTACTGAAATAACTGTCAAGTGATAATTTCTGTCGGAATGCATTTCATTCCCCCGATACACCTTGCTAATGAAGGTTTGAATGTAATCTGACCATGTCTAATCTACCGTCGGTGGTATTGTATTGACTATATACAATGATACAGAACTGAGGATTACACAGGGTGTGGTATATGACTATTCAATACCATGTCTAATCTACCGTAGTATTGTATTGACTATACAATGATACAGAAGGATTACACAGGGTGTGATATATGACTATTCAATACCATGTCTAATCTACTGTAGTATTGTATTGACTATACAATGATACACAAGGATTACACAGGGTGTGGTATATGACTATTCAATACCATATCTAATCTACCGTAGTATTGTATTGACTATACAATGATACAGAAGGATTACACAGGGTGTGGTATATGACTATTCAATACCATGTCTAATCTACTGTAGTATTGTATTGACTATACAATATGATACAGAAGGATTACACAGGGTGTGGTATATGACTATTCAATACCATGTCTAATCTACTGTAGTATTGTATTGACTATACAATGATACAGAAGGATTACACAGGGTGTGGTATATGACTATTCAATACCATGTCTAATCTACTGTAGTATTGTATTGACTATACAATGATACAGCAGGATTACACAGGGTGTGGTATATGACTATTCAATACCATGTCTAATCTACTGTAGTATTGTATTGACTATACAATGATACAGCAGGATTACACAGGGTGTGGTATATGACTATTCAATACCATATCTAATCTACCGTAGTATTGTATTGACTATACAATGATACAGCAGGATTACACAGGGTGTGGTATATGACTATTCAATACCATGTCTAATCTACTGTAGTATTGTATTTGACTATACAATGATACACAAGGATTACAGGGTGTGGTATATGACTATTCAATACCATGTCTAATCTACTGTAGTATTGTATTGACTATACAATGATACACAAGGATTACACAGGGTGTGGTATATGACTATTCAATACCATGTCTAATCTACTGTAGTATTGTATTGACTATACAATGATACAGCAGGATTACACAGGATGTGGTATATGACTATTCAATACCATGTCTAATCTACTGTAGTATTGTATTGACTATACAATGATACAGCAGGATTACACAGGATGTGGTATATGACTATTCAATACCATGTCTAATCTACTGTAGTATTGTATTGACTATACAATGATACAGAAGGATTACACAGGGTGTGGAATATGACTATTCAATACCATGTTCAATTTCATGTAGTTTTGAACAAGACTGTGCAATCCCAATGCAGTGTTGGACAGACACTTGAATACACTTATACAATACACATGACATTGCAGATTGCATTGCATACAATAATACCAATACATATGCAATCCCATATGGTATTGCATATGTCAATGTAAAACTCTATACAATCAAACTATAGTATTGCATAGTGCCGTTTCCTGTGATATATAGGCCTATAAAATACAAATGCCAGCAATAAAACGTACACCCACATACATGAGTGAATAGGAACAATAGCATACACTCTCCAATGGTAAACCACACCAGTCTTTCTCCAAGTCACAAACACACTAAACTTCTACCGTTTCCAGGGGTCACCCAGCTGCAATTCTCCGGGTCATACCGACGCACCCAACTACAATTTTCCGGGGTAATATAGACGCACCCAACTATACAATTCTCCTGGGTCGTGCGGACGCACCCACACTACATGAAATTCTCTGTGGTCATGCACACGTACCCAACATGTGTTTTAATTTCTGAAGTCACCTAGACATGCTCAGCTACTATTCCTGGGGTCACACAAACAAACCCACCTACAAATGCTCGATCCAGGGTCATCAAGACTCACCCGACTTCTATTTTATATTATATTATATTATATTATATTGATGTATATTGTATATTTATTGATGTCAGGGACACCTGGGAGAACAGCTTGCTGAAGGTGTTCCCTGCTTAAATAAAGCTTATTATTATTATTATTCCCTGGTGTCAAACAGACACGCACAACTACTAATTCTCGATTCGGGGTCACAACTGTTTTATTCCTGGGGTCACAGACACGCCCAGCGACTAAAGCTCGCTCCAAGGTCACAAAGACTCACCCGAGTTCTATTTCCTGGGGTCAAACAGACACACCCAGCTACTACTTCTCGATTGATATCCGGAGTCACACAGACTCACCCGACTTCTATTTCCTGGGGTCAAACAGACACACCCAGCTACTACTTCTCGATCCGGAGTCACACAGACTCACCCGACTTCTATTTCCTGGGGTCAAACAGACACATCCAGCTACTACTTCTCGATCGATATCCGGAGTCACGCAGACTCACCCGACTTCTATTTCCTGGGGTCAAACAGACACACCCAGCTACTACTTCTCGATCCGGAGTCACGCAGACTCACCCGACTTCTATTTCCTGGGGTCAAACAGACACACCCAGCTACTACTTCTCGATCCGGAGTCACACAGACTCACCCGACTTCTATTTCCTGTGGTCAAACAGACACACCCAGCTACTACTTCTCGATCCGGAGTCACACAGACTCACCCGACTTCTATTTCCTGGGGTCAAACAGACACACCCAGCTACTACTTCTCGATCGATATCCGGAGTCACGCAGACTCACCCGACTTCTATTTCCTGGGGTCAAACAGACACACCCAGCTACTACTTCTCGATCCGGAGTCACACAGACTCACCCGACTTCTATTTCCTGGGTTCAAACAGACACACCCAGCTACTACTTCTCGACCCGGAGTCACACAGACTCACCCGACTTCTATTTCCTGGGTTCAAACAGACACACCAGCTACTACTTCTCGATCCGGAGTCACACAGACTCACCCGACTTCTATTTCCTGGGGTCAAACAGACACACCCAGCTACTACTTCTCGATCCGGAGTCACAAAGACTCACCCGACTTCTATTTCCTGGAGTCAAACACACACACCCAGCTACTACTTCTCGATCCGTAGTCACAACGACTCACCCGACTTCTATTTCCTGGGGTCAAGCAGACACATCCAGCTACTACTTCTCGATCGATATCCGATATCATTCTGTAACAATAATTCTGTGGCTTTCCTTTTTTTGTCAGTCCATCGTTGCTTTGACACTATTAAGTGCTTCTCTTTCTGCATTCTGTAAACCCAGAACTACTTCAGAATCAATTTCTGGTGGCCAACATTCACTGCTGGCTTGACTGAAAGGCTTTTGGTTAAGTTCACTGAGTTTCTGAAGTCGTCCGTTGCAAAGTCCATCATATCCATCAATGTCAAGTTCGGATTTCCTCTACAAAATCCCCTAAGACGCGAAAAAAGTACTTCACAGGAATCAGAACCAAACATCCAGGGCTGATATGATAAGTTTGGATAATAGCGTGCGTACAGTTTCATAGAAATCACAATAGAATGCCCAGCTAAAATTATGTCATCATACGTCTGTTGAGATATAAAGTAATGCTCGGTTGGGTATTCTTCTATCTTTAACCATGCTCTCCATAGGCGTAAAAAAGTTATTGGGAGCCAGGCAAGCTTGGCTCTTTCACGAACAGACAAATCTTTCTTAGTAAAAGCGCCATGAATACTTTCACCCACCTTCAAGTAAACTCTTGTTGCAATTGAAATTTGCTCATTCCACTTTTTTAAGCAGGAACGAGCTTCTGGTTTCAACACCCTTGTAGCAGCGTCCACATTCTGCTTATCCCGGACATATATATCGCTCTTCCATAGTGAACATTCTGTTTTAAATGGAGGATACATTTTCATTAAATGTTCTATCTGGGCAATGTGATTTCCCATCAGCAGAATTCGTTTCACATTCAAAAGTTGATTTCGCCATTTCTTAATAAGGTGTCGCCAGTCTGGAAACATTAGTGTTTTACATGTTCTGTCATTATCCGTTTGGAACGTAGTAGCAGCAAAATCAAACCCATCATAGTTTAAACTAATCTGGGTTTCTTGGAGATCTTTATTTCGTTTGTGCTCCTGGAAATAGTATTTACGGAACTTAGAATCTCCATCTGCACCAATACCTATTATCTCTAGATTTAGTGACAAAGCACTATTACATGCTTTAGTCATCCAACTTTTAACAGTCTTATAATCTTGCCCTTTTACTACAGGACTGATACAAAGAGTAAAACTTGGCGCATGTTCAACAAGTGGAGATAAAACAAATGCGTTGGCTAGTTTCGCTTTTTCATAAGAATTTGAATTCACCACATCAATTATGTCTTGTGCTGTCGTCACAGAAACTTCATCCTCTGTTGCAAACCCAATTATCATATTTCCCTTTACACGCAAGGTCCCAACAACAGTTGTGGCATCGATAGCCAGAATAAACGGTCCAGAGTAGCCAATCTTGTCATAAAATGTTCGAGCCATCACAAAGGCATCATCCGTCAGACGTGACGAAACAGTATAGCCACTTCGTGCAGTCCTGTATATGTTTCTAAGATGGGGGCCGCCCAAACGTTCTCTTACAATTTTGGCCAAAGCCGGGCCACCATAATTTAAAATTATCGCAAACAGTGATTTTGTTTCATCTGACCAGCGTTTTGTTTCCTTGTCTTTGTTGCAAATTAGGTCACTGAGGATTTTTAATAAAGGTTCTTTATTTTCCCGCTCTTTAATTAAGCACGCAAGTTTCAATGCTACCTCGGGGACATGTCTGTTAAGGTTTTTCTTTTGCACTTGCGCCTTAAGTTTTTCAAGTTCAAATTCCAAGTTAATTTCTTTTCTTTGAAGGACTTCAATTTTTTGACGGTAGTGATCATGCAATTCCATGTAATCCATAATGGCTGCAACGTTTTTTACTGTGAAAATCCCTTCTCCCTTCTTAAGATAAACATCATCGGCAACAGCGCTTGTTATTGCAGCACACTGACTAAATATGTCCCGGTAGCTTACAGCAATTGGTTTTGGAGCTAAGCAAGCTTGTATGATCGTTTGTAGGCTTACTACAACAGCACTATTCTGTTCCAACTGACGCATTTTTGCTTGGCTAGCATCTGCAAGTATCTGAATTTCATTAGCTGTTAGAGTGGGGACTTCTTCAGTCAAGGTGGAGGTTATCACAGTTTCTGACAACTTACAACCAAACAGAGCTTCCGTTTCTTTTCTCGTCTGTTGAGTAGCCTTAAAGAAAAAAGGAAATCCAATATACCGTAAAGCTAAACTACTAATAAGCTGATGAATAAAAATAGAAAAAAGGCGATTCTAACCTTGTTTATTAATTCATTCTGTAACAATAATTCTGTGGCTTTCCTTTTTTTGTCAGTCCATCGTTGCTTTGACACTTGCATTCCTGAAACACCTGAAGCAGCAGAAGTTGCTTTGGACGTCAGAAACGAAGTCATTGTCTTCTGATCTAGAAATTAATAAATCCATGTAAAATAACCAAATGTTACTACTGTATTATATCTTCAAGCCAGTGTACTGTAGATTTCATCACTTCTTCAGTTCTATCATTTTATTTAGAAAGAAACTATAGTGAGTGACAATGTTGGATAAGAGTCAAAAGACACCGATTGGGGGAAGGGATCCTCAGAACGCTGTCCAGTACGCAACGCTGCGTAGGAGACTATAAATACGAGTAAAAATATCGCGCGAGTAGGCCTGGTACGAGTAAAAATATCGCTCTATATTTCGTGCGCGGGCTCGACAAAATACAAAGACGAGTAAACATTTCCAGCCTTGCTCCACACTAATTAAAATGTCAAATAAGCTATCCAACCATTGTGTGATGTGAAAAATCAACTCATCCCGTGAAGGATATTTAAATAAAAGCGCGCACGTGCAGTTAATCACTGTGTAAAACGGTACATGCCCTTCACACTGTTCTGAACGGTTACCTACTTTCGTTTGTTGATTTCACGACTTTATAATCAAATGTCAACGTCCATCCAGAGAAAATTTTGTGTTTTCTCGTTTCACTGTGTCGCCGTAGAAGCCATGCAGCCTTGGTTACATCAGAATATGTAACTGGAATTTTACATGGACAGCAATAAAATGACGAAGTGTAATCATCGTCCGTTCTCAATTGGTTCCTGAAACCTAAACCTTCCAGATCATCTATAATTTTTGAAATCTGGTTGTTTTTGGGACAACAGGAAATGTAGTCTAGCATTGCCGTACTAACACAGAAGAGTATGAATAAAAAACTTTGTGGAGCCATCTTTAGCTGCCTGTCGTGGTTGACAGAACAGAAAATACGCGGCACTAAATCAAACCCCTGGATCTAACATGTGTTCACAGTGGGCGGACTAAAACAGACAGCTTTGTACAACTTTAACAGAACTAAAAGTCTTCAGTACAATAATGCCCTGTGTGCGTTTCGCAATGAAATGTCTGAACACCCCCCGTAATGCTCATAAGGGTTTTAGTAATTGGATTATTTTTCCGTGGTGTTCGCCTACCATCTACGGGAACGTATGAAATACAGAGATTGACTGAGAGTTCAAACGGGGTTTTGGAAAGGTTTCCGTATTATTAACTGGAGCTGTCCGCTTACGGGAGTGTCCGCACAGAGAGAGTCGACTGTATTTGCAATATGATATTTGATATAGACCTACCGCATCCCTAATATTAACATGCTAACCATGTTTACTGGATGATAAGTATTTAATATTTCCTGGATGCTGTGCGCAAATCAAAGAACACTCAATCACTGCCAGATTATTTATTCAGCTTCATGACCTTCATTTATCACATTTTCTGGATACACAGCTAAATAGTGCTAGAAACAACTAAAAAAGTATCAGACCAGCGTTCAAAATGTTTGTTGATTTAAGACAGAGCACATCAGAATATTGATTGTTTCATAATTTTGACATTTGACAGCGTTTCTCCAAGATTACTTCAATGTTCCTCGGTGTGAATTCCCAGCGTGTTAAGCTCTGCTTTTAGGGAACTCGATTGAATGCCACAAATAGCACTTGTAACCACTTCAATAGGCAAATTCATTCCTCCTCCTCTACGCCATCTTCCTGCTGGATCTGCAAAAGGGTTTGCAATAACGGTGCTGCAAGTAATAATATATCAGTTTTTGTTAAAATGATCGGCATTCGATCGCTGGCACAACTCAATGCGGGCGGGGGAAACTGCGGGGACTTCAATACGGTCATACGACTAGTGATATACTTACCCTCTAAGCAAAACGGAGCGTTCTAAATTCCAAAGTACTGGCACTAGGTCTTTTTGTAAGTGTCCTATCCGACCATCCTTGCTTACCACTTCAAACGCTCTTCCTTTTTCTCCAATCTTGCGGTGAATTTCAAACTGATCTCCAATTGATACGTCGAAAGTGCACTCGTGGAATCCCTTGACGATCGCTTTAAAGTAGAGTGATGCCCTAGTCGGCGACGCTTCATAAGCCTCATTACATCCTTCACCAACTTTTGATAGCGACATTATGTATCACGTATAAAAATCACAAAACGTTTGAAGGAATTGAATCAGTGGAAGGTAAACAGCGATGTGTAATATTGTATCCGGCCAGAAACTGCACTGCCCCGAGTAGTGTGTGAAGTGTGAACTCAGTGGGAGACTTGGACTTTAATTGACGCATAAATGTCAAATACACCAGCAGTCATTGCCAGTTTCCCGTTGGTTTGAACAGGCACGTGTCCACTCTTCGAAAGCAGTATTAAAACTAGGGTTCCACTATGAATTCCGTGAACTTTATGGTAACAATGAAGAAGGAGGAGAAAGATGCGTTGATTCAATTTGTAAAAGAAAGAGGAGGTACCATCAGAGAGAGTCACCACGCAAGTGGTGAGACAGTTTTACATACACACTTGGAATCCAACGTTGCGCAAACCGGTGAAGAATCATTGCCAACTGTGGCAGGTAATGATGAAAGTAAGTGCGGTTTATTTTGTTTAACCTATAACGTATGTCAAATCTTAAGACTCTCTACTCATTGTTTATCACGCTGCACGTGAATTATCCGTAGACAACCGAAAGACCGACCACCCAATCCAAGCCGACAACATGAATCCAAAAGAACTAACTGAGAAACTCAGTACTTGGTTGAATGAAAATGGAATAACTCAGGCTTAGTTCGCGGGGGAAATTCTAAAACGAAAACAGTCAACCCTGTCTGACGTTCTGAGAAAGCCGCCGGCAGAGCTCCCCATAGGCCAAGGAAGATTGCTATTTACAAAAATAGCCATATTTTTGAATGACAAGTGCCAGCAGCAACAGCTACTTGCTTCCAAACAAGGTAATGTTTAATTACATGCAAATTTTGAAACACCTACGACTATGGTACCTTCTTTACCATAGTGACTGGGAACGGGGTATGTATGACGTTCTTTCTTTCACTTTTTCTTATAGACGGATAGATAGAGAGAACATTTATTTAACAAGACGCTCAATGAGCGTTCACTCGGGCATTATGAAAAGGAAAATGTCAGTTGCCCGCGGAAGAACCTGAAAATGAATGCCAGTTGGTTGAAGAAAAAGCATATTTATATCTATTTTTTGGTGTGCATAGATAACAAGAACAGTGTCAGTTGCGTGAGGAGGGAGCTGACAGTGATTGACAGTTTTTCGGAAAATAGACGTCAAGCTTTTGAAAGAAATTCTGCTTGGCTCTCGATCACGATGAGCATGGCGGTGTATTTTACTACTAAGCGTGGACGTACTATCACAAGCAACAAACATGGCATAGCGAGATCTTACATTGTTTATTGTATTCAATTCATGATTATTGACATTCAGCTTAACTTGTACACTGGCTTCAGATATATTTACAAAGGTATCTATAGCACTTAGTCTATTTTCAGTCAAACTTGCTTGTTCACCTCGATCGTTGGCCATGACGGTATGAAGGTGATAACGACGGTATATGCACTCCGTTAAAACTCTCTCTTTGATATAGAAAAATACTATTTTTAACAGCATTAACACAATAAAAAATATAAACAGAATGTAAACAAGGATTGACTTCATTTTCGCCTCAGATTTGTGTTCTTCTTGATGCCATTTCAAAGTTGTTTTCTCACCTTTGGATTTAATTGTCCATGTTGGAATCACACTTCTGAATCAGTACATCTGGCTTCAAGTTGTGGTATACATGCTTGGCTAGGCAGTACTCAGTTGAGTTCACATTTAAGTCAACATTAGAGTTCATTTGTATTATAGTTCTTGAGTTCATTTGATTTGCTTTTGAGCTTGAGTTCATTTGATTACCTTTGGACTTTGAGTTCAATTGATTTCCTTTTGATGAGTTCATGTAAAGGCCCTGTCGAAAACGCTCAACATCTTTTGGTGTGGGCCCACACGAATCGGCGTATGCGTTTGTATGTGAGAGCGTATTTAAGAGGAACGGATGGATGGCTTGCCTTGAATACAACATAATTTCACTTCTGCACAGGTCAGCTGCTTCTTTCACTTCTAGTCGTCGAATACGATGACTTAGCAATATCTCAGTATCTGCCCTGAGCGAACAATAACTATTTGACACGAATTGTTTCTCGTCACGCAACTCTCATTGTCATATTAAATACCCGACTATACGCTCATTGAGCGTCTTCTTCTTCAACAGATCCCTAATCTCTAATGACGTTTTGATTTTGATTGTATTGTTGCCGTTCACTGACTTGTTTTCAGCGTGGAAATTCTGCTTTAAATAGCGCTGTGCCGCGGTTCTAAAATTAATGCGCTTTTGTATTGTGCAAGTATATAAATAGGCTATTAAAACAACTTTGGCATGACCCCAAATTTCGGACATTGAGCTTGTTTAGCTTTGCTTTAATTGATGAAGTTTTGAAGTATGATTTCTACGATTTCTTTTCCTTCTGAATTTTTCAAACGTCGAATCGAATAAACATCCATCATTATATATCTGAGAAATGTGTTTCGTTTTATTGCCGGATACTTTTTAAACGGGTTTTCACGGCGCGTGACGACAGTCATGCAGCAAGCAAAGCGATATTAGCTATCTAAACAAAATCTACTGAAAAATCAAACCCTTGCTCTCTAGCTTCAGAGACATAATACGAAGCTGCTCAGTAACGGATTATTATAACGACATGTTGCTTTCAAAACTAAGATTCATAATCTACTTGAGTCCTGTGTGTCGTATTGTCTTTTCTTATCTGCTGAGTAATCTGAAACTCCGGATACGATTAAATACGTCGCATACTTTCGACATTCTTTAGCCAATAAAAACTACTACTACCGAAAAACGCATTTTCTAACTCGGGCTTCCTTCGGAAGGGCCCGAGTAAAGAGGGTAAACACTAAATAGTATAAATACTAAACAAACTCGTGGCCCTCGATTGAGCTAATAAACTATAAAAACTATTTACTCGGGCCCAGGCCGCAGGCCGCCCGAGTTAGAAAATGCGGATTTCGGTAGTAGTAGTAGTAGTAGTAGTAGTAGTTTTGTTCGGCTTCAAAATGACGAGTATGCGATGTATTTAATCGTATCCGGAGTTTCAAGATTACTCCGCAGATTTGAAAAGATAAAGGAGACACAGGACTCAAGTAGATTATGAATCTTAGTTTTGAAAGCAGCTGTAGATCTTCAAGCTATTAAAAGGTCAGGATTCTAGTTCATCGTTCAATGACTAGAAGTGGTAAAAGGACTAGAAGCTCGCTTAAAATATATATTTTTTTTTAAACAAACGCGAGGCCGTTATCGGAACCATCTGACCTATGCAACCTCAAGACGTATCATGTTCGTACTCACCGGACTAATAGTCTCCCTCGTCACTCAACTGTCACTGATTGTCATGACGTCAGAGAAATTATATTGTATTGAAGAAGATGTCCTTGTTTTATTCGACGTTCGAACCGTAACTCGAACCCGAACTCGATTCCAAACTCGACGTTTCGGGATCTGAAGCTAGAGAGGGGGCCTTTACACAAACTCATCAAAATCAAATCAATTGAACTCAAAGTCAAAAAGTAATCAAATGAACTCAAAGGCAAATCAAATGAACTCGACACATACATGTATATACATAGTCTCCCTCGTCACGCAACTGTCAGTCATTGTCAGGTCTCTCCTCGCGCAGCTGACATTGTCCTTGTTCTTCAACCAACTGGCATTCATTTTCAAGTACTTCCTCGAACAACTGACATTTTCCTTTTCACAATGCCCGAGTGAACGCTCATTGAGCGTCTTGTTCACTATTAAACATGAATTATAAAATAATTAAAACTAATACACATACCCCCTCCCCTCCGATATTCTTTCATTTCTCTTTCACATATTAGGCATGTTGTCTGGCTGTTTGTTTTAAAATATAAACGCTAAAGCCGCGAAGCGACTCACGATCTGCGGCTCTTTCAAAAGCGAGCAAAAGTCTCTGGGGATCAGGGTATCAAACAACAGGTTGAAACTGGTGCTTTTTTATGGACGGTCGCACGATTGGGCAAAACTGATTATGAACTTTTTGTTGCTAGGAAAACGAAAACCAGAAGTATCTGGAGATGCTAGTGCTAGTACTAACGCGAGCTCTGCAAAGAAGCTCAGAGTGGTATTTAAGGAATACCAGACTACTGGCCTTAAACACGCTTTTGAAAAGACGCAAGGCCGCCCGAGCACGGAGTTGGTCACTAAACTGGCAGAGACCCTCGACTTAGAATCTCAACAGGTGACTAAATAAATTGTTTTATAAATAATTGTTAGCCAATATAGGTGACGGTATGATCATTAACTTTCTTATTCTTAGGTTAAAACGTGGTTTCAAAATAGACGCAGTAAGGAAAAGAAAGGAGATGGCGTCAAGAAGCCCACCCAAAACAACATTGTAATTGAATAATAAAATTGTTTAAAAAATGTGTGCTGTTGTAAAATGGTCAAGACTAAAACACCACACGAGTACACACGACTGACACACACACATAAACTTTATTAATGTGTCAGACTTCTAGCGTATCCCAAGTGGTACACTAATCGGGGACACTTAATTAAGACACAATTACAGACACAAATAGAGTAACGAGTAACATCGGCGAGTACTGGCACGAGTGAAAGGTCACATCTGATCTTTCTGCCCGGGTTCGATCTAGTTAATGATAAACATTGATAGAGGGAATTATAATTATACAATTACATACACTTAACCATCGATTTATCGAACCAAAATTGTCAAGAAATTGCGAATTCAAATATATCTGAAATCATTGTGGAGATCGATAAAATCGATAAGTTAAAATAAACCAATTTTAAAAATCGATAATCCCAGTCATTACTCAGTCAAAACAAGACCATTTGTCTTTTTGTCCTGACACTCAAATATTGGCTCACAAAGGCGCATTATGTCTTAAACACTCACCATTAGTCGAGTAAATCTTTCTTAGAGTCTAACTAAGGCACGTAAACGACTGATATTTTCACCTAAGATTCTAGCAGATTTACAGTATAGCGTATGGAGGAACTCAACTTCCGGTTGGATTTTATCCCGATTCGGTCCCAGGAATCACGATAATCCTTAAACTCTGCTGGCTTATTGCTGATGACGTTGAATTAAACCCAACTCAGGATTCCGTGGAACATAGTAAATCCCTGAAATTACTTCTAACATACTTTAAAAAAAAAAACGATTTTCAAAGATGTGAACAAAGTGACACTGTCACACCATGTCACACTATAATAATAATAATAATAATAAAACTTTATCGGTGTCACATCATTAAAATAAATGCTCTTCCTGAGAGCCGTGTTACATTGTAATATTTTAAAATTAAATATATAATGAATAGTAATTATTCTATAAACAACTTTTAAAACTAGCAAGGCTAGGGGATTCTCGCTTATTTAGTGGCAGAGAATTCCAGGCAACTGCTCCACTGTAACAGAAACTTTGTTTAAAAAAAATTGTTTTCGGTTGGGGGAGTATCAGGTTGGAGTGACATCCACGAAGATTATATTCGTGACTGCCGGCCGGAAACATTTTGGAACATATCAGATAAATAATTCGGCATTTCACAGTTCAAAATTTTGTACATGGTTGTCACTTTCTGATGGTTGTCATGGTTGTCACTTTCTGTACACTACTCAGTGTACATACATACATACATATTTTATTTAGTACCATATAGACTACAGCAATATGCAGAAATTCTGATCCTTTTGACTAAAATACTGCATATATCAAAGACCTACTTAAAATTATGGGATAACTTCCATGATATTTTTTTCATAAAGCCTCGCTGGAAGACAACTAGAAAAAAATTATCAGCGTAGCCATCCCATAATTTTAAGTAGGTTTTTGATATATATGTATTTTAGTCAAAATGGATCAGAATTTCTGCATATTGCTGTATGATAAGAATATTACAAAGTTGATAGAAGAACTTAAACTGACATTTAGGTACAAGCCACTGACTACAATAACCATACAGCTAACCTAGATCCCAATAGTACAACCTCCACACCCAAGGTTGCACACCATTATACATCTTGCACTTCCTTGTACACCTCCACACCCTTGCACACCATTATATGAGTTATATACATGTATATTGCACATTTCCCCTTTGAGCCACTAAAGGAAAGATCGAGAGGCCGGAAGCCGAAGTGTCCATTAAATTCTGCTCAGTGTCAAATAACGGCAAATAACCATTGCTCCGTGATGTACGGTAGCTTGAAAAATAAAAGCTTCATATCCTTCATGTCATCAATTCAGCAATTTGTCTGCAATGTTTCTCCTATTTCTTTCTGAAGTGTTAAATATTATCGGGAAGTCCTTTAAAGTCCTGTTCAGCGGGCAGTTCCTGAGTCCGGCTCAAATCAATGGTCGCGTAGCAGCCACCGCCCCCCATTTCGCCTCGTTTCTATGTGGTCGCGCACAGTCCTCTTCCTGTAGATAGATAACGAGCAAGTGATCGAGTGAGAAGCTCGCAGTTTCTACAAAAAAAATGGAAAACCTTGAAACAGAACATGAACGAAGTGGCCCTGTATTCCCTGCCAATGACTGTGCTCGTGGCGTATGCAATGGAAGTGTGTGCTTGTGTGGGAATGGCTTCGATGAGAATGAGGAGGATTGCGAGGAAGCACCGCTCATTTCGTACCAGGCGGGATCGCAAAACGACACGTACTTTACAGATGTGCACTGCCATGAATTCAGGCCTGTGTTCACTAACAGAAACGCAAGAAGAAAGCTCACCATCGCAAGTATTGTGTGTTTGATTTTCGTAATCGCCGAGGTCATTGGTGAGTGACAAGAAAACTTTGTTGTTTTGTACATGTAAGATGATCGAAAGTTACATGTAAGCTTACATAAGAAAAGTTTATATTTTACTTTCCACACGTTTCCTGTTGTACTTTCTGTGTTTATTGCCCTTTCTTTCGTATTATGATTGTTGCTTCTAATAATCTTGATCAAGTTTAAACAAGGAACTTGAACTTTAATTTCTTACCATCTCACGTACACTTTGTAGTTTTTTTTTTTTAAAGGGAATTGAATGATATGTTAATTCAATCATTATATTGCGATTCTAATAATAATTAGCTTAAGTCTTACTATTAAACTTAACAGAACAACTTGAAGTAAGCTTATACAATTTAGTAGAACCTTATATTCTTCAAGCTATTAAAGGGAATTGAATGATAAATGTTAATTCAATCATTATATTGCGATCGTATATAGATCTGATTATTCATGAATTATGCTGCAGGTCAAGATTGTTTTTTCCTTGTTTAGGCTCTGCTGACCACAGTGAATTTAAAAGACAAAACAAAATGCTAATTGAAGGTTCAGCTTAATGATTGAACTATTTTTGGATCATTTTAATTTGTATATATATATACTGTCTTAATTACCGGTACACGTAATGCATTGGGAAAAAGTTTCAGGATTTTCATTGGCATTTATTCAACATTATATTGAGAGCAGGGAGTACTTGTAGGTCGGTCATCTGACATCCAAGACAAACATAACGTCATAATCAAATATTAATTAATACATGTCTTAATATTATGGATGAGCATGTGATAGCTAAGAAAACAGGCAAGGGCTACATTTTTGTAGAAGTTGACAGAACATATGTACATATGCATGTGTCAAAACTTCTAGCCTATCAGGAGTGATTTATAAGCTAATCGGGTCCACTTTTAAAATATGAAAAAGATATGAAAAAAAGATATGAAAGCTTAAATATAAATACACATGTATGTAGCAATTTACAAAAATTATGTTGATTTTTACAGAATTTTTGCAAATCGCTGTACATACATGTACATAAATGTATCGTATTGCATAATAATGTTTAATAATATATTAAATATTAGTATACACTCAATTGCAGAAACGTTGTAGCTAGTATACATTTATACAAATATACACATATCTAATGAGATGCAAAATGTTAGACATGCTAAAATACAACTGTCAAGCACAAAATAGTGCTGAAAATTATTGTATTGTCCTTGTTGGATGCGATACTAATCTAAAATTGATGATTCTGATATATTAGAAGAAAATAAGCAATGTTTTGCACTTTGTATCTCATTAGATATGTTGTATCTCATTAGATATATGTATAAATGTATACTACAACCTTTCTGCAATTGAGTGTACATGTATTTACCAAATCAGTGGATAGCAATTTTGGCGTGTTTTGATTGGCTCCCATAACTCGGAATATCCTTGGCTATTCACTGTTTTGGGATGAGATTCAAAATGGTGTCTCGTTTCGTTTTATCCAACTGATTTGTTATATAGCTATAATTGCATAATCGTTGTCGGGTCGAAAATCATAAATCATAGAAGCTGAGACCGCAAGGATGGATGGGAAATCAGTTCATGAGCCACATTACATGCAGATATATTCAATGTTCTCGTAGTTTTGAAGGTATATGAGCTATTTAACTAAGATCCTACAAGTCTGGATAAAAAGGTCGATGATATGATGATGTTATTTGAGAGTTTTAATTTCCCAGAATTCCTTTTGGTCATAGCTTTCATGATTTTCGACCCGACAACGATTATGCAATTAGCTATATACTAAAACAATAATTATCATCCTCAGTGTCGGTGAGTAGTGGTGAATATTTACCTTGCCACTCGAGAACTCGCGGCTCGGTAAATATCCACCACTACTCACCTCCACTTCGGGGAATACCGTATTCACCGGCGTATAAGCCGCACTCGCAGATAAGCAGCACCCCGAGTTTGGCAACGCAAATTTTGGAAAAAATGTTTTTTACTCAGGCACTTCTGGAGGAAGCCCAAGTTATAAAATGGGCATTCTTTTTTTTCCCGTTGGCCACAAATGGGTCGAATAATTTCCGAACGCCTATCGAACTAAATCCAAAAGTATGATTCGCTCAAATTAACAAACGTGTCAAATAGTTTCCGAGTGCGTATATCGAATTAAATCCGAAGTATTATTGCTGCGCAGTCATGCAATTCACATCGTACAACGAGCATAACCGAACTGCTTATGGTTACTTATCGGAATATCTTCGTATGCCGAACTCCTTACGGTTACTTATCGGGATATGTTCGTATTACATATGTAAATTGGAACGATACAGAGAAGATTAGCAAGTCGTGAAGCGCTGGAAGAATGGTGGTGATCTTTCCCACCAACGGCATTATCAGTTCTAAAATCTAAGGTTCATTAGCATGCACATGAGAATGTTATGTTTGAGACTCTTGATTGATACATGTTGTGTCAACACGTGAATCAACCCGCTCATCAATGAAAATCATTTTAGCAAACCATTAGGTCTTGTAGTAAAACCGTTAGCAAACCGTTAAACTGTCTGAAAAGGTGTTAGCACAAGTTAATTTGCCTGTTTAACGTCTAACCAATCGCCAATGCTTTTAGGAGTAACTAATAGTATTAAATAAACACACAAATGATGTGCGTATACTCTTTTATACTTTTATGTTAATTTTATGTAAATTTCTGGTACTATTTTCCGATCTCGCAGATAAGCAGCACCTCCAACTTTGGATCGCGATTTTCGGAAAAAAAGTGCGGCTTATACGCCGGTGAATACGGTAATAATTGTTCAATATACCCATACTAACTAAATTAATTAAGTTACTGAAAGAGGCTATTTACAACTCTGTCCTATTGTGTTACCTTAATGTTATCTATATATAGTCATAACAGAAGTAGTTGTGCATACTGAATGTAGTGGATGTAGGCCACACATGAGTCAATGACTGAGCCAGAGAAATCCTTATATGGTACATGTACATGTTAGTCTTGAAAGATGAAAGTGAGTAGACTTCCTGATATAGGTTTGCAGTTTCGGCCATAAATAAGGTCCGAAGAATCTCAGTGAGTGTTTGCCATGTGAAGTTGTGTTAAAGTGCATATCAGGGTTATTTGTTTCTTTTAAAAATCGGTTACATATAAGTGAATAGTGGGATGGTTCAGTATTTTGTGATTTGAGCTTCGCATTTGCGAGTTATGAAGGTTTGAAATCGTGATATGCTAATTAGGTGTTAGGTGACGCCAACACAGGCATTTGCCGTAACTCATTTATATATTTTCAAGTAGCACTCTTTTCTAAAATAGAAAAAAAAGTTTCACATCATTTATATAAGTTGTAGAATAACTTTTTGCCAGTTTAAAAATGTCAGTAATTTGCAAAGGGGCGCTTTTGTATAATAAATGATGCCTGCGTTGACGTCACTGAATTACCATATCACGATTTCAAACCTTTATATTAAACTCGCAAATGCGACGCTCAAATCACAAAATACTGAACCATCCCACTATTCACTTCATATATAATCGATTTTCAAAATAAACATATAACCCTGATATGCACTTTAACAAACTGTCATGATAAGAAACCTTTCTAGTGCTGGATGTTTTTGACAAGCCAATAGCCAATAAATAACATCCTTTATGTGTACATGTAAGCCATATATTATATATATTAATTGTTTTCCCTTTGTTTGTACATAATATAAGGCAAAGTATATAGTTTATATGTTTATAATTCCGAATAAAGATCAAAGAACAATCAATCCAATTGCAATATCTATACAGGAAGTTTAGATATTGATTGGCATTTCCTGTTGTTTTGATCTCCATTGAGATTACAATGTAGTTTTTCCCTTTTGGATAATAATACATATGTACATGCATACCGTATGCCATTCTGTATTGTCAGAAGATCTGTTTTGAAGGTAGAATTTTCCTGTTCGGATATTCAATGGCATTCCTTCCTTTCCTGCCTCACACAATTGCGTAATGGGAAACCTTTGCGAATTATGAAATATAAATAAATTAGTAAATAAATGTGCTGTTGATCAGAAAATGTAAATAGTGCAATATAAATCAATAAATTATTATTATTACACATCAATCTTGAAAGTACATGTATATATATGTGTACGTACGTATAGACACTTGCGATTGCACAGCATGCCTAATAATGGCATTGCCAAGTTTGACAGCAAAACTGGAGTATCTACTCAGGACTCTGATTCATTTCCAAAACTTGAGTTGCCAAACTCAGGATATACATGTAGCTTATTTGTGGGAGCAGCTTACGTACATGTATATGTATATGTGGTATAATAACTGGCCTGGGAAGCAAGTGTGGCAGAGTGGTTCGAGAGCAAGTTTGCCTCTCACCGCTGTGGTGCATGGTTCAATTCCCAAACCGGGCGCTTCATGTCAGTTGAGTTTCAGTTCGTTCTCTCCCTTGCTTTGAGGGTTTTTCTCCGGGTACTCTGCTTTTCCTCCCTCAATAAAAAAACAAACTAGTGAGATGAGTGTTGGGTGTATATAATATAAAATGTAGTAAGAAGTGAGTGTGAGAGTCATGTCTCCACTAGCAGTACTGAGCACTATAAACACTTGACACTAGCAATTTTTAACTGTATTTATTGACAGTATTGTTGTTTGATATTTCAGGCGGTTATTTGGCTCACAGCTTGGCTATCATGACAGATGCTGCTCACATGTTATCAGACTTTGCTGCATTTCTCATAAGTTTGTTTGCTATTTGGGTGGCAAAGTGGTCACCAGACAAGAAGAGGACTTTTGGCTACTATAGAGCAGGTACAGTGTACTGAAGAAATAGAAAACGAGCGCACGTGCTATGTGCAGATTTATAGCACGCGTGGACGCAACACGAGAGAAGTGTTAAGAGAAGCACGATGCGTATTCTCAACACTTCTCGAGTGTTCTGATCAGTCCCCAAGTGCTATAAATCTTCACATACAACAAAATGTAGCACAGCGGGCAAGTTTTCTATTTTGTTCCTTACAAAAATGTTTGAATATCTGCGCGCGCGTGCTGTGTGCTCTCATAAAGCACGCGGAATATGCATCCTTTGGCCAATCAGAGCGCATGTTATATCATAGTTATTTTATAATGTAAATTAATGCCCAGATAGCAAGTTTACAGTTTCAACATGTTCATCAACATTCATTCCACTTTGTCAATCACCCAATTTTAAAAACATTTGTTACCTTTTCTCAAAAGAGTTAGCTAATTGATATTACCAAGTATTAAGAGCGAATGCCCGAAAGAATCGAGAATTGATGGTCAACTCTTTCACCATATCATTCCTTTCGATGATCTATTTTAGGGAAAACATTTACTTAAAAGTTCCAGAGAATTTTATTTAAGGAGAAATTTGCAGAACTTTTTAAAAACCAGTTTGAACTGATCCATAACTCCCAAAGTTACAGAAAAATAATAATTTGGCTGAAAAATGGTAGTTGTCAAACTGGTTTTTAAAAACTGCAAATTTCTCCTAAACTAAAATTATCTGGAACTTTGTAGTATTTTTCCCTAAAATAGATCATTGAAAGGAATGATACTGTACATGTATACATGTGCATGAAAGAAAAGAAAATTTGATTTTTTTGAGTTGACCATCAATTCTCGATTCTTTCAGGCATTCGCTCTTATATCAACACTTACACAATGTACAAAGAAGCATGCATTGCGTGATCACAATACAGGTAACTCCTGGTCAAGTGAGAGTTCAGGCATTTAGGAATTAGGCATCGACAAACTGCTAGCAATTAATGATATATTTGGTAATAATGTGCTAACGTGAAACTGAAATAAAAATACAAATATTACAACAATATTTACAATGTCCTTCTGAAACCGACCTAAACTTTAAAAGTACAGTGTTAATTAATTGATGTCCCAAAGGATAACTAAACATTGAAATCAAAAGAGCAAAGAGAATGCATTTACAATACATGTACAGTATACCTTAGACTTGCTACAAGTCGTCCACTCTCTTTTTCTCCCTGCCCATAGAAAGAGAACTTGGCGAGCACGAAGCGCGAGAATTTACGAGCGACGGAGTCGCGAGTGGGCGACTTGTTTCCCTTGTTTCTATTTTCGTTTCGCGCCAAAAATGTCGACAATTTTGACGTAATCACTTTTGGGGGCGGAGACAAATCAAAATATGAATAATTATATAGCACGAAGCGCGAGAATTTACGAGCGACGGAGTCGCGAGTGGGCGATTTGTTTCCCTTGCAGGGATTCGATTTTCGTTTCGCGCCAAAAATGTCGACAATTTTGACGTAATCACTTTTGGGGGCGGAGACAAATCAAAATATGAATAATTATATAGGGCGGCTTTTCATTCTTTTTATTCTGTTCTAAGCTATTTTTCCAAGGCGTTCTGATTGGCTGTTTGATATAATGTATTCACCGACTGAAAAACCAGTCGGTAAAAATGGCGCGAAGCAGAGATGAAAAGTCCTCAGTCCCGCCAGCAAAAAAAAAAGAAAAGGGCTGAGGACTTTTAGAAAGTCTAAGTATACCTGTACATGTAAGTAAGTACCCTATAATTACAGCCACTTCCGAAATGTGGTGCTTACTTTGATTATATTATATTTAAACCATTGACTCCTACACCGGCTGCAAACATCGATACTTCTTTGAAAAAACTAGACGCTCATTGAGTGTTCACTCGGCGAGGATGGGATGATCACCTGGAATTCCTAGCCAAGCAGGATTTTTGTCCATGGTTTCGCTATCCCACTCATTACGTAATGATGAACAAAATTTAACAACCTGGAAAATGACGCGTTCTTGGGAGGTACACATAGTTTATATTATAAAAAATGAATGTTTAGAAGAGTTTTGTGATGCAGTCAATCAATTTATTTATTGACGGAATTTAAATAAATTGCCCTATACCACTATGACGTCAAATCAAAACAATCTATTGTTTAAACGCTAAGGATCATGGTCGCTAGAGGGGGACAAAACAGCAACAACACAAAGGATTTCCCAAATAAATGTATTTTACAGACCGTCTGAAAGCGATAAAAGTCACCAAACACAGTAAATATTGTGGGAAAAGCATCGATGAACATAATATCTGGAAACTAGCCAATTTGAAATCAAGCGAACCTCAGCAGAGCAGATTTAGTTCAAATTTCTATTGTTCTTCACGATTCTGTCCCCCTCATAAATAAGCCGTTACGTCATAATGGTATAGGGCAATTGATTGATTGCAATACGGCCGAATACACTTCGAGCAAAATGACAAGCAACGATTTTGATTTAAAAAATGTACTTTATTGGAGAAAATTTTGAGTGTTTCGAACGCAAAGATATAAAATAAGTTGTAGAACATTTTAATGTGATAGAAACTGAAGAAGAACCAGTTAACCAGTAAAGTTGTACATGGCAGGATAAGGGTTAATGATGCTGTTCTGGGGGATTCTATGGCGAATAATGGCTATAAAACACTCTAAAAATGCAAAATGGGTCTCTTGAGGCAACTACGGCTGCTAGCCCTAATCATGAGGAGATCCCACGACAAAAGACAGATCACATGAGAACTCAAGCCCTGAGGGTTTTAGAACTGTCAAGATTTCCATGGAAACCCCTTATATGGAATCGAAATTCCATACAGTGTGATTTGGTCCAGAAAATCGTTAAAAACCTAAAAAGGCGGGGCTCTCGCACAGGCAGCCCAACCATTCCTTTTGAGGCTACTAAATAATGAATAAAGTGATATTTGCGTCTTTTTTTGATGGGTTTCCTGTGGTAGAGAGCGCGCGCGCGCGCGCAATACGTATTATGTTGGGTTCCCTGTGCATAGAAATTGATGATGTTGGGATCCCTGTGTGCGTCCCGCAGTACATGTGTATATTTACACAAGGTGTGAAACTGATGGCGTATCATGGCCTGATGTGCGGCGCAAGTAGCTGGTGCACTTTTCCGTGAGCCGAAGAGCCGAAGTCGTCGTGCGCTACAGACCTGTGGGGGGTACCCAGGGTGAAGACGTTATTTTGTCGCTAATGGTGGGGCGTGGAAGAGAAGTTCATATCAAGAAAGACTGATTTTTTCGGTGTAAACGTTGGGATTCTTTTCCCTATTCATGGTAAGTTTAGAAGTTCACAATTCATGTCAACTTTAAGTAAATTTAGAAGAAATTTGACGGTTTTAAAGTAGTCCTTTTTCATTTTGAATGGTGGAGAAACTTTGGATATGTTGTGCTCGACACGTGAGAAAGTTTTGTTGAAAATAAACTGAACTAAAAGTACTTTTTGTCATGGTTTTTACGTAGTAGATTGCTCTAAATGTTCTCTAATAAAAGGACTTATCTATACTAGGGCAGAAGGGCTACTTAATACTCCTCAACAAATCAGTTTTTTCCCATAAATTATGACTGAGCTATTTGACTTGTGTAGTTCAGTGTCAGTGATCGAAATACACTTCAACAAGGAACCTCTTTCAACTGACTAATGGTACTTTATCTGTTTAAACATTACTGAGTGTTTGACATAATTTTGTACTTTACTAGTTATAGTTCTTCTGACACAAGGGAACGCCAACACAGCATAAACCATCTGAAGCAAAAATATAGACGAACTCAATTCACTCGGCGGACATCGAAGGAGACATGAATGGCGAAGGACTTGTGAAGCTGCCATCAGTGAACTAAAATATTAACAGTTGTTCGTTATTGTCATTGAAATAGCACAACACATTTAGCAAATAATCTTACTATCATCTGAGAGAAACACAGAGGAATTTTAACGGCGTATTTTTCGTAAGAACGTAAGTAAGCTTATCGCTTCCAACTGTGATGTTTGTTATTCATTCACAACTTGTCGATTGTGTATAATATTTATTTCATTGTTATTATTTATCCATATGCTATTACTGATCAATATAGTGAATAAAGTGCAAAGAAAGAACGGCAAAACAGTGTGTAAAAAGCTAGTAAACTTTTATTGTTGAAATAAATACGTTTGTTTGTCATTTTGTGTACAAGTACTGATAGCAAATGTGTTGTGCAGTACTAAATATTGAGACTATTCAGCATTTATAAAACACAATGCGTCAATTTTGAAGATTTTAATCGATAAAAATCAAAATACAAAACAAATAATTTACAGAAGTCAAAACAGAAAACAAAGAAAGTGTATTGTAGATGTTTTGACTCATGTTTAGTTAACATATAATTGTTAAAACTTGTCAAAAAGAGCACAGTTCAGATCTGCCGAGCGCTTGTCGATGCCTTCTCGAAGGTAAAATCCGACTGCTTCACGGAAAAGTGCACCAGCTACTTGCGCCGCACATCGGGCCACGACGCTCAAAATTTCAAAAATTAGTTTCTCAGCGTACGTTGAAGTTAGACGACTGATACTTACAAAGTATTTCGAGAATACGGTAAAGTTTAGTTATTCGAAGAAAAAATGAATTTTCACATCACAATGACAAAATTAGGAGCAAAAACGTATTTGTCACGTGACCTAGTTTCATACCTTGTGTAAATATACACATTTGCTGCGGGCGCATCCCGCAGGACACACACAGGAAGCCCAACATAGGACATTACTCAACACAGGGAACCCAACATAATACGTATTGCGCGCGCGCGCTCTACCACAGAAGCCCATCAAAAAAGACGCAAATATCATTTTATTGAATTATTTAGTAGCCTCAAAAGCAATGGTTGGGCTGCCTGTGCTCTCGCTGTTGAAATTTCCCGTATGTTCCCAGCATCCTTTTCGGGGGTGCAGAAGGAAAACATGTGTTTGTGAAAGTGGTCCTAAGGAAATGGCTATTGCTCGGCGAGTTAAGGAAGAGAGAGGGAAAAATCCACATTCTATCAAGAAGAGAGATGGACGTTTGCCGAGAAAGTGGTGTTTTGTTTCACAATGATGTATTTTTGAAGAAAATCCAAGTCAAATTTCGGTCATTTTCGAGGTTGTGGAATTGTGTCAAAAATGCACATTTTTGATTTCTATGAAAAAAAATTGAACTAATGCACAGAAATCGCACCTTTAAGTCAGTTTACTTGATATACTTGAAGAGTATATCTAGTTGTCTCTAATATAAACTGGCCACAAGATCGAAATTCAGAAAGTTATAATTTTTCAAAGCAGTATCAATTTTTATGGGCGGGTTCACTGGCGTTGTGGGAGTCAAAGGGATAATTAGCCTGCGAATACAGCCGCTTTTTGGCGGTCGCGCCACAGGGTTTCCCGCAAAGAAGCGTCTGCGTTGTGAGGGCAACATTCCTGTACTGTGACCTCTAGGTCATGACAGCTCGTGTTGTAAATCTGATACAACACAGCCGCTCATGTTGTGAACACTACTTCCAAACGGCCTGAGTTTGTTGATTCGGCAATCAAAATTATTGTAGAACATGATTTTATTCATCTGTGCATATGATAAGTCCGATTCAATCGCCCGCGGCTCGACATTGTAATATTTTGTTCTGGTCGTTCTGGTTTCGGTGAGCTTAATTTATGCAAATAGTGCAATTACCAGCAAGCTGACCAATCAGTTTCTTTGACCAGAATCGGATCAAAAATGACGTCACAGTACAGGAATGTTGCACTCACAACGCAGACGCTTCTTTCGGGAGATCCCTGTGGCGAGTGTAAAAAAGCGGCTGTATCCGCAGGCTAAGGGTTAATGAGCTGAAATATCATTTATATCACACGCATTTTTATTGCAGAGGTCCTTGGCGCAGTGGTGTCAGTACTGATCATATGGGTACTGACAGGGGTCCTAGTTTACCTTGCTGTCTTGCGAGTTATTACCCAAGATTTTGAAATCAATGCTGATATCATGATCATCACGGCAGGTGTGGCTCTTGCTATTAACATCTTGTAAGTAGCATACTGATAATTAATAGCTAATAATTATACATTGTATAATCTTACACTGTATGTCAAAATATCAAACACTTATGAAACTGATGATCCTGTGGACTTCTACATGACTTTCTACGAACGTACCCACTAAATACGCCTCAAACCCTCAAATAACTATCAAAAGTACTTGAAGAACAAGGTAGAAAAGGGAGGCTTTCTAGAGAAGTGAAAATCTAACTCATCAATAGTTTATTCATATACAAACTCCCGGGACACTCCGGCCACAGCCTTCAAAATTCACACTACCACAGGGATCCCAATTCTTCAAGCATACTTGTGTGTATCCAAAGCTTTCATGTACACTAGTCACAGTACTAGCTAGCTCAATTGCAACAGGGCACGAGTGTACCTTGCTTACAAGGTCTTGTTTAATTTGTGACACAGCCAAGCTTTTGCACTACTAGTGCATCTTCAGGACTAAAGTATAATGGCATTTTAAACAATTCGAATATAAACTATAATCTATGCGCATGCAAATGTCATAGTAGGAATGGACCAATGAGAGAGCCAAGTATCTACGTATGTACACAGAAAAATTAACTTCAGGAAACTTCTTGAGAAATTCTGCAAGAGCACTCTATTTGTCATGGTTTAATTCCCATGTACAATGACATCTTAGCTAGACATGTTAAAGGTTGTCTTATGCTTGTTTGTTTTGCACCATAACTCACAATTCCTGCTCAAGCATCCCTGTGCCGATATGATAATAATAATAATTATTATTATTTGCCCTCGATCGTACAAATTTATGATGATGCAGGTCATTTATCGTACCTTCTACCTGATTAGGTTGGGCATAATTCTACATCAAGCAGGTGTACCTCACGGTCACAGTCATGGTGGTGGTGGAAGTCATAGTCATAGCCACAGTCGCAGCCACAGCCAATCTGGGAGTATTCGAAATAGCAAACCACACTCACACTCGGTATCAATACGAACTGGACGAGGTAGAAGCACCAGTGTCCATGAAAAGGAGAATATCAACGTGAGGGCCGCATTTATTCATGTTCTTGGTGATGTGGTGCAGAGCGTAGGAGTGCTTATTGCGGCATATATCATCAAATACAAGGTGAGTTATTAAAGCACTAGGTTTAACCCCACAGGTAGCCCAACTGAGGCTATTGCTAAAACAAATGTCTTTTTTCATGGGCTTCCTGTGCAATTTCTTTTTCATTACACAGTACGTAGTATCAAAGGGCATGCGACTACTCTACCATTAAAACTAGTTTTAACTCCATGTTTCATTATCACTCTCTTCATTTTCAGCCAACGTGGAAGCTTGCAGATCCCATATGCACCTTCCTCTTTTCAATACTTGTTTTAATTACAACTCTCAACATTCTCCGAGACACCATACATGTCCTCATGGAAGGTATACAAACAAAGTTACTTTGAACTGTTATTGCTCAGAGCTATTCTAAGAGTAGCTGGACCAATCACCTATAATTAAAATATACTAGTATAGTACATTGTATTCTGATGACATACATGTACATGCATATGAGAGAAAATAGTCTCTCTTGTAGGCCTACCTTGCAAACTGCTCAAGAGTACATGTACCTACATTGTACAGTGTGTATATAATGCATTTGTACCACCAGGGTTACCCTTTGAGACAATTCAAGTACCGGCATATAGTATGTTTTTCTCATGTATGTACAGAGGTAAATGGCTGCTAATAATTAAGCTGGCAGCTCTTCCCTTCTTATTAGTAACCATCTTGATACATGTATTATTATAATTATATTCTTTAGTGTTGACAAATTCTTACATATATTTTAGGAACTCCTAAGAATGTAAACTACAATGCAGTAAAGGCTGGACTAGAGAACATCCAAGGGGTAGTAGCTGCTCACAGTCTTCATATCTGGTCATTGACAGTAAACAAGGCTGCCCTTGCTGTACATTTAGCAGTCGGTAGGTATATATAGCTGTAATTGTATTTGCATGTTAACCAAATACAATAAAACATAGAAATTAAGCTATTATAAGCTATATACTCTACAATATCGAGCTTTTATCATCCAATTTTTTGTGTAAGGTGTTTGCATTAATTAGAGAGAAGGAATCTATTAATTATATATAGAGTTGTATACCATGTACATACAGTACATGTATTTTACGTGTGTCTGTCTTTGGCCTGTAGCTGTGGGTTGTGTGTTTCAACTTGGCAATTCATTTAGATCTGCAACCCAGAGGGCAGGGTGCATGATTCATGGTTTGTTTCCATGTCAATGGGTTTGATTTTGTCTGGATGGGGCTCACTGTTAAAATTTAGTGCAATTCTTTTGACAATTATTAACAAAAATCACTTCCATTCATTCTGTTTTTCCGGTTTACAATGATGATGAGCAAGCAAGGCAAAGCCAAGATAAATACATGCAGTTTCAATTACCGTATTCACCGGCGTATAAGCCACACTTTTTTCCCAAAAATTGCGATCCAAAGTTGGGGGTGCGGCTTATCTTGGAGAACATCTGGAATTGGTACCAGAAATTTACATAAAATTAACATAAAAGTATAAAAGAGTACACACATCATTCGTGTGTTTATTAATATTAGTTACTCCTAAAAGCATTGGCGATTGGTTAGACGTTAAACAGGCAAATTAACTGGTGCTAACGCCTTTTCAGACAGTTTACAATCGTGCTAACGGTTTTACTACAAGACCTAACGGTTTGCTAAAGTGTTTTTCATTAATGGGCGGGTTGATTCACGTGCAACACAACATGTGTCAATCAAGTGTCTCAAACATAATATTCTCATGAACCTTAGATTTTAGAACTGATAATGCTGTAAGTTGGTGGGAAAGATCACCATTCTTCCAGCGCTTCACGACTTGCTAATATTCTCTGTATCGTTCCAATCTACATGTAATACGAACATATCCCGATAAGTAACCATAAGGAGTTCGGCATACGAAGATATTCCGATAAGTAACCGTAAGTAGTTCGGTTGTGCTCGTTGTACGATGTGAACTGCACGAGACCCATTTGTTAATTTGAGCGAATCATACTTTCGGTTTTAGTTTGATAGGCATTCGGAAACTAATCGACCAGTTTGTGGCCAACGGGGGAAAATAAGAATGCCCATTTTATAACTCGGGCTTCCTCTAGAAGTGCCCGAGTAAAAAACATTTTTTCCAAAATTTGCATTGCCAAACTCAGGGTGTGGCTTATCTGCGAGTGCGGCTTATATGCCGGTGAATACGGTAATTGATTGTCTAATTTAGATACAAATTTCTGAATATCATAATAACATACATGCATACATAGCGGTACATACATACATATTCTTTATTTGCACTTTTGAGTGAATAGATACAATAAATAATTGATTACAGAAAAATACAAATACATAGAAAGAAAAGAACTAAGTATATAATTATTATTATTTCCAGTGGGGATAAAAGAAAAAGAAAAAAGAAAAAAATTAAAGATGGAAGTGCTGGGGAGGAACTGCAAGTTTTCGAGCCAACTCCCCATTTGTTGATTAGAAATAGACAAATTTGGGGCAATAATAAGGGCTACAAATTCTATATAGTTTACAGGCATGATTAGTTGACTGACAATATTACCATACAACTTTTAAACCAGCCGTTAAGCAGTTTTCATTGAATATTTCTCTTTTCAGGTCCAGAGACAAACACACAAAAAGTTCTTGACATTGCTCACCAGAAGCTGAAAACTGAGTTCCAAATATTTCACAGTACCATCCAGGTAGAACAGTACCAGGAATCAGTCATGTCCAACTGTGGTGAATGCCAAGATCTTAAAGACTAAACATGATTTACATGTAGGAAGCTTTATTCTTTTTTAGGGAAAGCACTGGGAGGTGTCAGGGGGGAGGTCACTAGTTTTCAACGTACCAAAAAGGGAGGGGTCATACTACTGTTTCAAAGAACAATGGAAGTGATCTTTCGATCAAAATCTGAAATCTCTTTTTGAACTCAGGGAGTCCAAAGGAGAATTTCGATATTGATCAAAGATCACTTAAATAGGTAATATATTGTTCTTGCATGTACTTCTTCAATACACTACTCTACTGTTTTGCTCAGTAACCGCATGCATGTACAGTGGTTCGAAGTCTAGAGGTGTCGAATGGTCCCCGCAAAAAGTCAGAGTCTCACAAAATTTCGGTCAAATTTCGGGGGTCTTGAAGTCTCGTTTTTTTGCAAATAGTCGTCTCAGAGTCTGGAATTTTGAAAACAGAGGAAATCGTCGAGAAAGTGTCTCTGGCTCGCAAAAAATGCATTGTTTCGGAGGCTCGCAAAGTCTCGCCTTGACCATTCGATACCCCTAAGTCTGAAGTCATACATTTTTTATCAAGTGAATCTTGACTTGAAACCATTGTCACTGAACAGAGCTGTGAAGTGGTCTATTGTACATGTACATGGAAGCTACGTGCTGAGGGTCACAGTATTTTTACTGACTATTCACAGTGAGATTCCTCCAGTGCTTATGTTATATACCCTGGCTTGCAAATGCTCCCTCGCCTATCCCAAGACAGATTTATATTTTCCAAGTTAAAAGTTGGAAAGGATAGTTCTTCCCAAAATATTTTATTAATTATTAGTGATTTTCCAATAATTATAGATTATTATCCATAATATTGGTAATCAATATCAAATAGTATAAGAATGAAAGTTTGAAATAATGTTAAATGACTTGTACAATGATAATATATTTACTAGAAAATAGTTTATTAGTTAATCTAATTACAGTTAATCTAATTAGCCACCAACCCTAAGTGACAGGAACTACTTCCATTTAAAATTGATAAGGCGATGCACGTGAAGGCATGATTTTAAAACTCCCCCAATTTAATTTGGTCCTCACTTGTTGATCTTGGTACATTTACTATTCCTTTTCAAGCTAGCTAGGCAGTCTGTGTGACTGTCTTGTAAGGGGAACTCTACACATCATGTATATACAATAGTTTCAATTCAATTGCCAGTATATGTTGGCAGAAAGTATATCGGGAGGGATTGAGGAATTCAAAGTAAGTAATGTGATTTTTGCATCAAAAGTTCAATTTTTTAAGATGGAAAATGTATTTTTTATGAGCCAACTACAGTACTCCTTCCAACCTTTCATTGACTACTTACATTGTACTGTGTCACCCAAAACTATGACCACCCAAATTATGTGCATCCAGCAAGATGACATTAGTTGGTACAGTGTTTGAAAAGACTGAACACAGTACACTAGGCAACTGAAGTAATTTTCCCCTGTATTTTTACAATAAAGATTTATGATTTTACAGTGATTTGCTGTTGCTGTTATCATGATTTACTGGGGTAAAAAGGCCCGACAGATCCAGGGAACTCAGAAATGGAGCTGTAGCAGTTGTGGCAAGAGACTGCAGTCTTGTGCCATATGCCCTACAAACCTAGGGGGTGCAGGAGCATATGTTCCCACTCCCGTTGCAAAATTTGGAAATCCAGGTTATCGTTCAAAATGGGGGGGTTGCAGCCGCTCGTTTCTTCCCTAAATCTGCCAGTGGTGCAACATCACTGAATTTTACTGAAATATTAGTTCAGCCTCCCGAAAGACATTATTAGTCGGGCTTCATGTGGAAGGCCCGACTCTAACTGATGTAGGCCATTCTTGGTTCTTTGGCCTGAAATGTCCAATTGGCTTCACGTGCCCTGCGCCGGTCACTCAGATAATTACCGAAGGCTCATAGCACAAGACATCGCACAGTCAACCCCTTTCTTCACAAACAAATATTGCTCAAATGAACTCACATGTTGCCTCAGCTGGGAACTACATAGCTATGCACTGAACTTAAATGATGACATCAAAGCAAAAGGAGAGCTCGAAAAGTTCAAAGATAAATATAAGACACAAGATTGAAATCTAAATGAAGTCCGATGCTTATAACACCGATATATAGATCTATATGTTTATGCCGTTTAAAATTTTGCTGAGTTTTTGAAATCGTTCAGTTGCAAGGAACAACAACAACAACTTTATTACCTTAAAATGACAAAAATATTTACAAACTTTGAAAAAAGAAGAACTGAGAATAGATAAAAGGAAATCATTTGAATGCCCAGATTTAATCACGCTGTGATGTCTAGTTTAATTTAATGTATTTGTATGGATGTATTTATGGAACCAAATAAACTATTGTCATTTGTCATTATGATTCGCTGAGTTTGTGAAATCGATTTTACAAAGAAAACATGTTCAATTCAATTCAATTGCATTCATGTTCTACTGAGTCACACAATAAGCGACCAAACACTGTTTTCATTGTACTGCGATACAGCTATTTCAAAAAAGGTTGGTGAAGGTTTTGTTGCATCTTGCATACCAAGCCCAAAATGCACTATGGGCGATGTGAATGGAATCAGCGAAAGGTCACAACGTGAACTCTGGGAATTTTCCCAAACTTTGCCTTCACAATATGGAGCCGGCATCTTTTCTTCTGTATGTGCATGCTGACATTATTTACATATGATCCACAATACATTTCAGGCTTGGTATACAAGATGCAACAAAACCTTCACCAACCTTTTTTGAAATAGCTGTATCTATTAGCCTGAAAATCAGCTGCCTCCTCTGGGTCAAAAATTTCCCCCCCAGAGGAGATGGCTGATTTTCAGGCTATGTATCTATATTTAGTTCAAATAGGCTACAAATCAGTTAGAAGCCCGACTTCACGTTAGCAGAGCGTCTAGTTGTTATTATGCTGTCACCAAATTGCCTGTCTGTTAAGACTCCCTCACAGATGTTTTTAGGGGTGGTCACAGGGAGGGGAGTGCAGGGGAGGGTACTGTCTGTTAGGTGGAATGCGATTCCATGCAAAAGAACACAGGGATCCCAAAACCTGTGAGCTCTACACAGGAAGCCCATCCAAAATGATGCACTCATTAGTCAAACTAAGAAACCTGTGGACACCTGCAATATGTCTGGAATGTTCATTGTGACAAATCACATACGAGAGTAGTCAAGTGTGTCAAACTGTCAGGTCGGCTTTCCAAAATATTTTTTTCTTCAATATCGCTCAAATCTATTCTTCGCAGTGTAGTGTATGCCGATTGCATATCTCTCTCAAATAGAAAGGAATAGCAATCTAATTTCAATATTCAAATTTAATGGCCAGGCTACCTTGTTTGATGATTGATAACAATAATAATAATAATTATTTTATTTGTATTGCATGCATGTTGAATGGTCTATGGTTTCAAGAACTCGCATGATTGGTCACAAGACTGAACATTCCAGACATATTTTAGGTGTCCATGGTTTTGCTAAGTTCGACTAATGAACTGACAATGTACAACGAAAGAACTCGGAAAAGTTTTTTCATCAATTATCAGAGTTTGAGATTCTACACACAACTAAGTGGAGCAAGTGTTTTTGTTCATTGTCAAAAGACTTCCACAAATCTTTTTCCAGTTCTGCCAACTCTTGTCCATCTCTTGACTGACAAGTCATCACCAATGACTGCAGTAACATGAAAAGCTCCTCGCTTAGCCATGGGATAGGGCTTCCTTCTGACTCATTATCCCAGAGATATTTCTCCAAAGTCTGTGCATGCTCTGGTTGGATCTTCTGTGGACTGGGCTGCAGAAACATTAGCAGAAGAACTTGGTTTATCTCACAGTTGGTGATGATGTTCTTGTATGAGCTGTGAATTGAACAACCCCCGTCACCCTCAAAGGAGCCTCTCTCGTGCGCATGGTAGGCCATTTCGGTGAAAATGGACAATGCACCATCAAAATCCCCTGTTATGAGACAAATCATTTTCATATTTAGAGTACTGAGGGTGGAAGAACCTTGATGATTTTGCACAGGGGAGTGGGAATATTACAAGTCAAAGTTCCCTGGATTCATCTCTGGTACATCTCCCGGTCCCCTGAGCAGTTCTTGAAATGCCAAACAAACTTTGGCAGTTCTACTTAAGTTTTAATTCAATCCCTTGTATTCCATTAAAGAAAGACAGGATCAGCTTGAGGGGTCGCACAACACCCAACTCACCCCCCCCCCCCCCCCCCCCATATGACTGTAGGTACAGTATATGACTGATGGCAATATATTTTGTCAGTTAGCAGTACACTGCATGAATATACATGTATCATAGACATTATTGTACAATATGTATATGTGCATGTTTTACCCGAGTCGATTTTACAAGATGCAGCATGGCCCATTGAATTTAGAGCATCAAGCGGAGTTTGGTGTTGCAATTCAGCAGCATGATGGTACTGCACCATGGCCTCTGTTGGCCTATTAATTCTACGTAACACATCAGCTAATTCTAAACACAAACAAGCCCCCAGAGAAGAATTTCCCTGCGAGCAGTGGACTTTGATAGCTTGATTATAAACGTGGATGGATTCAGTCAAGTGTTCCTCAAAACAAGGACATCCCATCTCAAGATTCTCTTGCTCGGCTCGAAGAAACAGCCTTGCTGCTTCAGTTAGAGCTTCTACTTCGCCAACGGAGTTCGAGAGAGTGTTTTCACATCGTGCTTTAGCAAGACAACAAAAGCCAGCATATTGTGGTGAACCTTGACGTTGGAGTTCCTTGGAAAGACTTCCAAACTGACCAGCTGCTTCAGAAACATTGGGCTTTTTGAGAAATCTTCGCTTTAGTTTGGCTGTTACGGATCTGTACTGTCCAAGAACATCGAAGTTGCGATCCATCAAGATATAAATCACTTTTTAAAATATTTAACTGACACTGTTGATACATTTCTAGTATTCTGCTTTCCTTGTTGCGCCCGCGATACATTGATCAGTGGTATACGATATACAATACCACAGGAAACCCAAATCTGAATCTGAATCTTTCGTATATGTAGTTTTAAAATATTTTTTAACATTTATTTTTAAAAGCTAGGGATACCAAAATAGAAATCAGACTTTTAAAGTTAAAAAAAGTAAAAAAAAGTGATAAATATATTTTTCAAAACTCAGATACATGTAGCAGTCTATTCGGTTTGGGCTCCCTGTGGCTCTTCTCATATTTCACCCCACCCCTACTAAGTGCCACTTTGCTAAAGTATGGTAAAGAACCAAGATGGCGGACCAGTGGAACAACTTTTGGCGCGGCCATTTACCGCCACAACAACAACAAACACAGGTTAATCGACAGTACGAACAATGGCAGGGACAGCAGACGGTACAATCTACTGGTCCACGGCCATTAATGAAGTGTAGCGTTCAATATCCCTTTCAATCTGTTCCTTGTGTTCGACAAAACGTGACCCATCCTCCACCGCCTCGACCTTTGAGCAGAAATTACTCACCCAGGAATGTACATCCACCGACGATAGACCAATCTAGATTCGCTGGATTCGAAGCAGAGAAACGTTTTACTAATTCTAAGGAGAGGATTCACAATGTCCTTCAAAATGCTACCAAAACTCACCATAAACTCAACTACAGGTATCAGAGAGTGACTAGTCAAGTCTGGAAGGCGACGGTTGGTGTTCCGTGGCCAAGCTCGTACTTTGAGGTGACTGGTGAAGGATTCGATAAGAAGCAGGCTGAGAGAAGAGCTGCTGCTTTGGCATTACTTAGACTTGAGGTATGTAGAACTAGTGAGTAAGCTTACATGTATAGTGACTTGAGGTATGTAGAACTAGTGAGTACATGTATAGTGACTTGAGGTATGTAGAACTAGTGAGTACATGTATAGTGACTTGAGGTATGTAGAACTAGTGAGTACATGTATAGTGACTTGAGGTATGTAGAACTAGTGAGTACATGTATAGTGACTTGAGGTATGTAGAACTAGTGAGTACATGTATAGTGACTTGAGGTATGTACAACTAGTGAGTACATGTATAGTGACTTGAGGTATGTACAACTAGTGAGTACATGTATAGTGACTTGAGGTATGTACAACTAGTGAGTACATGTATAGTGACTTGAGGTATGTACAACTAGTGAGTACATGTATAGTGATAGGTGACTTGAGGTACTTGAGGTACAACTAGTGAGTACATGTATAGTGACTTGAGGTATGTACAACTAGTGAGTACATGTATAGTGACTTGAGGTATGTACAACTAGTGAGTACATGTATAGTGACTTGAGGTATGTACAACTAGTGAGTACATGTATAGTGACTTGAGGTATGTACAACTAGTGACTTGAGGTTGAGGTATGTAGAACTAGTGAGTACATGTATAGTGACTTGAGGTATGTAGAACTAGTGAGAGTACATGTATAGTGACTTGAGGTATGTAGAACTAGTGAGTACATGTATAGTGACTTGAGGTATGTACAACTAGTGAGTACATGTATAGTGACTTGAGGTATGTAGAACTAGTGAGTACATGTATAGTGACTTGAGGTATGTAGAACTAGTGAGTACATGTATAGTGACTTGAGGTATGTACAACTAGTGAGTACATGTATAGTGACTTGAGGTATGTACAACTAGTGAGTACATGTATAGTGACTTGAGGTATGTACAACTAGTGAGTACATGTATAGTGACTTGAGGTATGTACAACTAGTGAGTACATGTATAGTGACTTGAGGTATGTACAACTAGTGAGTACATGTATAGTGACTTGAGGTATGACTTGAGGTATGTACATGTACTAGTGAGTACATGTATAGTGACTTGAGGTATGTACAACTAGTGAGTACATGTATAGTGACTTGAGGTATGTAGAACTAGTGAGTACATGTATAGTGACTTGAGGTATGTAGAACTAGTGAGTACATGTATAGTGACTTGAGGTATGTAGAACTAGTGAGTACATGTATAGTGACTTGAGGTATGTAGAACTAGTGAGTACATGTATAGTGACTTGAGGTATGTAGAACTAGTGAGTACATGTATAGTGACTTGAGGTATGTACAACTAGTGAGTACATGTATAGTGACTTGAGGTATGTAGAACTAGTGAGTACATGTATAGTGACTTGAGGTATGTACAACTAGTGAGTACATGTATAGTGACTTGAGGTATGTAGAACTAGTGAGTACATGTATAGTGACTTGAGGTATGTAGAACTAGTGAGTGTTCAGAGGAGGATATTAATATCCTGCTGTCAACATGGCCTTCCTGACATCATTTTCATTTGTATTTATTTCACGTCCTGTTGTAAAGAAGACGATATAAAAACATCTGCTATCAAGCTTGTGTAGTCTTCTTTGTGCCAAGTCTTACTGGAATCCCAAGGCATAGAGCAAAATTCCATTCATCTCATTTTCTCTTTCCATTTTTTTGTAGGAAATGGGATTCTCTGTTGGAAGTTCTGGGACATCTATTTTATCCAAGAAAGAAGAAATACACCGAGATGATGAACCTGAAGAAATTCAAATCCCAGAGTGTGTAATGAGTAGAATAGAACCTTTACTTGACGTATCAAATCTGACTATGAAAAAAATCACTAGCAAAACTCAAAGTACATTATCCAGTAGGGCCCATGATGAGCAACCACAGGAGGACCCCCATCAGAAATGTTCCCCATCTCAGTGCACTTCCTCAAGTAGCACTACTTCTAAAGAGACAAGGGATGTTTTTACGGGATCAATTTTGGAGCCTGTGAATGAAAATGACAGAATAAACAAAACTTTATTGAAAGAGTTGTCTGAAATGCGGAAGTCAGTGAATCCAGTGATGCGACAGATAAGAGAAATGACTGATAACCTACCAGCAGCGAAAATAAGGTAAAATAAAATATGGACAAATGAATGATTCATGTCGGGTATAAATGACCCCTAAATCGGCAAGGATAAATGTGACTCTTTTGTAATAACCTTTGTATTTTCAACAATTTCACATCAATAATGATCCCCATGCAAGTAATGACCCCCACAAGTAATGACCCCATACAAGTAATGATCCCCCTGCAAGTAATGATCCCCCTGCAAGTAATGACCCCCACAAGTAATAACCCCCTACAAGTAATGATCCCCCTGCAAGTAATGACCCCCACACAAGTAATGACCCCCTGCAAGTAATGATCCCCTGCAAGTAATGGTCCCCCTGCAAGTAATGACCCCCACAAGTAATGATCCCCACAAGTAATAACCCCCTGCAAGTAATGACCCCCACAAGTAATGATCCCCTTCAAGTAATGATCCCCTGCAAGTAATGATCCCCACAAGTAACGACCCCATAAGTAATGACCCTCTGCAAGTAATGATCCCCTGCAAGTAATGGTCCCCCTGCAAGTAATGATCCCCCTGCAAGTAATGACCCCCTGCAAGTAATGACCCCCTGCAAGTAATGATCCCCTGCAAGTAATGATCCCCACAAGTAACGACCCCCATAAGTAATGACCCTCTGCAAGTAATGATCCCCTGCAAGTAATGGTCCCCCTGCAAGTAATGATCCCCCTGCAAGTAATGACCCCCTGCAAGTAATGACCCCCACAAGTAACGACCCCCACAAGTAATGACCCTCTGCAAGTAATGATCCCCTGCAAGTAATGACCCCCTGCAAGTAATGATCCCCTTCAAGTAATGATCCCCTGCAAGTAATGATCCCCACAAGTAACGACCCCCATAAGTAATGACCCTCTGCAAGTAATGATCCCCTGCAAGTAATGGTCCCCCTGCAAGTAATGATCCCCCTGCAAGTAATGACCCCCTGCAAGTAATGACCCCCACAAGTAACGACCCCCACAAGTAATGACCCTCTGCAAGTAATGATCCCCTGCAAATAATGGTCCCCTGCAAGTAATGATCCCCCTGCAAGTAATGACCCCAAAAAGTAATGACCCCCTGCAAGTAATGACCCCCACAAGTAATGACCCCCTGCAAGTAATGACCCCCACAAGTAATAACCCCCTACAAGTAATGATCCCCTGCAAGTAATGGTCCCCCTGCAAGTAATGACCCCCTGCAAGTAATGATCCCCTTCAAGTAATGATCCCCTGCAAGTAATGATCCCCACAAGTAATGACCCCCACAAGTAATGACCCTCTGCAAGTAATGATCCCCTGCAAGTAATGGTCCTCCTGCAAGTAATGATCCCCCTGCAAGTAATGACCCCCTGCAAGTAATGACCCCCACAAGTAATGACCCTCTGCAAGTAATGATCCCCTGCAAGTAATGACCCCCTGCAAGTAATGATCCCCTTCAAGTAATGATCCCCTGCAAGTAATGATACCCACAAGTAACGACCCCCATAAGTAATGACCCTCTGCAAGTAATGATCCCCTGCAAGTAATGGTCCCCCTGCAAGTAATGATCCCCCTGCAAGTAATGACCCCCTGCAAGTAATGACCCCCACAAGTAACGACCCCCACAAGTAATGACCCTCTGCAAGTAATGATCCCCTGCAAATAATGGTCCCCTGCAAGTAATGATCCCCCTGCAAGTAATGACCCCAAAAAGTAATGACCCCCTGCAAGTAATGACCCCCACAAGTAATGACCCCCTGCAAGTAATGACCCCCACAAGTAATAACCCCCTACAAGTAATGATCCCCTGCAAGTAATGGTCCCCCTGCAAGTAATCACCCCCTGCAAGTAATGATCCCCTTCAAGTAATGATCCCCTGCAAGTAATGATCCCCACAAGTAATGACCCCCACAAGTAATGACCCTCTGCAAGTAATGATCCCCTGCAAGTAATGGTCCTCCTGCAAGTAATGATCCCTCTGCAAGTAATGACCCCCTGCAAGTAATGACCCCCACAAGTAACGACCCCCACAAGTAATGACCCTCTGCAAGTAATGATCCCCTGCAAGTAATGGTCCCCTGCAAGTAATGATCCCCCTGCAAGTAATGACCCCCAAAAGTAATGACCCCCTGCAAGTAATGACCCCCACAAGTATTATGATCTCCTGCAAGTAATGAACCTCCTGCAAGTAATGACCCCCACAAGTAATGACCCCCACAAGTAATGACCCCCACAAGTAATGACCCCCACAAGTAATGACCCCCACAAGTAATGCCCCCTGCAAGTAATGATGCCCTGCAAGTAATGATCCCCCTGCAAGTAATGACCCCCTGCAAATAATGATCCCCCTGCAAGTAGTGACCCCCACAAGTAATTACCCCCCAAAATAATGATCCTGCCAAATTAATGACCCCCTGAAAGTATCGATTCCTCCTTGAAAGTGAATGACCCCCCAAAAGTAATGACCCCTTGAAAGTAACATAATTTCTCAAGCCCTTCAAATAATCCAATAAATGACTGATAACCTACAAGCAGTGAAAATAAGGTAAATATGGACAAATGAATGAATCATGTCGGGTATAAATGACCCCTAAATCGGCAAGGATAAACATGACTCTTTTGCAATAACCTTTGTATTTTCAACAATTTCACATCAATAATGATCCCCATGCAAGTAATGACCCCCACAAGTAATGACCCCATACAAGTAATGATCCCCCTGCAAGTAATGACCCCCCTGCAAGTAATGACCCCCACAAGTAATAACCCCCTACAAGTAATGATCCCCCTGCAAGTTATGATCCCCCTGCAAGTTATGATCCCCCTGCAAGTAATGACCCCCCTGCAAGTAATGACCCCCACAAGTAATGGCCCCCTGCAAGTAATGATCCCCCTGCAAGTAATGACCCCCTGCAAGTAATGACCCCAACAAGTAACGACCCCCACAAGTAATGACCCTCTGCAAGTAATGATCCCCTGCAAGTAATGGTCCCCTGCAAGTAATGATCCCCCTGCAAGTAATGACCCCCAAAAGTAATGACCCCCACAAGTATTATGATCTCCTGCAAGTAATGAACCTCCTGCAAGTAATGACCCCCACAAGTAATGACCCCCACAAGTAATGACCCCCTGCAAGTAATGATCCCCTGCAAGTAATGATCCCCACAAGTAACGACCCCCATAAGTAATGACCCTTTGCAAGTAATGATCCCCTGCAAGTAATGGTCCCCCTGCAAGTAATGATCCCCCTGCAAGTAATGACCCCCTGCAAGTAATGACCCCCACAAGTAACGACCCCCACAAGTAATGACCCTCTGCAAGTAATGATCCCCTGCAAGTAATGACCCCCTGCAAGTAATGATCCCCTTCAAGTAATGATCCCCTGCAAGTAATGATCCCCACAAGTAACGACCCCCATAAGTAATGACCCTCTGCAAGTAATGATCCCCTGCAAGTAATGGTCCCCCTGCAAGTAATGATCCCCCTGCAAGTAATGACCCCCTGCAAGTAATGACCCCCACAAGTAACGACCCCCACAAGTAATGACCCTCTGCAAGTAACGATCCCCTGCAAATAATGGTCCCCTGCAAATAATGGTCCCCTGCAAGTAATGATCCCCCTGCAAGTAATGACCCCAAAAAGTAATGACCCCCTGCAAGTAATGACCCCCACAAGTAATGACCCCCACAAGTAATAACCCCCTACAAGTAATGATCCCCTGCAAGTAATGGTCCCCCTGCAAGTAATGACCCCCTGCAAGTAATGATCCCCTTCAAGTAATGATCCCCTGCAAGTAATGATCCCCACAAGTAATGACCCCCACAAGTAATGACCCTCTGCAAGTAATGATCCCCTGCAAGTAATGGTCCTCCTGCAAGTAATGATCCCCCTGCAAGTAATGACCCCCTGCAAGTAATGACCCCCACAAGTAATGACCCTCTGCAAGTAATGATCCCCTGCAAGTAATGACCCCCTGCAAGTAATGATCCCCTTCAAGTAATGATCCCCTGCAAGTAATGATCCCCACAAGTAACGACCCCCATAAGTAATGACCCTCTGCAAGTAATGATCCCCTGCAAGTAATGGTCCCCCTGCAAGTAATGATCCCCCTGCAAGTAATGACCCCCTGCAAGTAATGACCCCCACAAGTAACGACCCCCACAAGTAATGACCCTCTGCAAGTAATGATCCCCTGCAAATAATGGTCCCCTGCAAGTAATGATCCCCCTGCAAGTAATGACCCCAAAAAGTAATGACCCCCTGCAAGTAATGACCCCCACAAGTAATGACCCCCTGCAAGTAATGACCCCCACAAGTAATAACCCCCTACAAGTAATGATCCCCTGCAAGTAATGGTCCCCTTGCAAGTAATGACCCCCTGCAAGTAATGATCCCCTTCAAGTAATGATCCCCTGCAAGTAATGATCCCCACAAGTAATGACCCCCACAAGTAATGACCCTCTGCAAGTAATGATCCCCTGCAAGTAATGGTCCTCCTGCAAGTAATGATCCCTCTGCAAGTAATGACCCCCTGCAAGTAATGACCCCCACAAGTAACGACCCCCACAAGTAATGACCCTCTGCAAGTAATGATCCCCTGCAAGTAATGGTCCCCCTGCAAGTAATGACCCCCTGCAAGTAATGATCCCCTTCAAGTAATGATCCCCTGCAAGTAATGATCCCCACAAGTAATGACCCCCACAAGTAATGACCCTCTGCAAGTAATGATCCCCTGCAAGTAATGGTCCTCCTGCAAGTAATGATCCCTCTGCAAGTAATGACCCCCTGCAAGTAATGACCCCCACAAGTAACGACCCCCACAAGTAATGACCCTCTGCAAGTAATGATCCCCTGCAAGTAATGGTCCCCTGCAAGTAATGATCCCCCTGCAAGTAATGACCCCCAAAAGTAATGACCCCCTGCAAGTAATGACCCCCACAAGTATTATGATCTCCTGCAAGTAATGAACCTCCTGCAAGTAATGACCCCCACAAGTAATGACCCCCACAAGTAATGACCCCCACAAGTAATGACCCCCACAAGTAATGACCCCCACAAGTAATGCCCCCTGCAAGTAATGATGCCCTGCAAGTAATGATCCCCCTGCAAGTAATGACCCCCTGCAAGTAATGATCCCCCTGCAAGTAGTGACCCCCACAAGTAATTACCCCCCAAAATAATGATCCTGCCAAATTAATGACCCCCTGAAAGTATCGATTCCTCCTTGAAAGTGAATGACCCCCCAAAAGTAATGACCCCTTGAAAGTAACATAATTTCTCAAGCCCTTCAAATAATCCAATAAATGACTGATAACCTACAAGCAGTGAAAATAAGGTAAATATGGACAAATGAATGAATCATGTCGGGTATAAATGACCCCTAAATCGGCAAGGATAAACATGACTCTTTTGCAATAACCTTTGTATTTTCAACAATTTCACATCAATAATGATCCCCATGCAAGTAATGACCCCCACAAGTAATGACCCCATACAAGTAATGATCCCCCTGCAAGTAATGACCCCCCTGCAAGTAATGACCCCCACAAGTAATAACCCCCTACAAGTAATGATCCCCCTGCAAGTTATGATCCCCCTGCAAGTTATGATCCCCCTGCAAGTAATGACCCCCCTGCAAGTAATGACCCCCACAAGTAATGGTCCCCCTGCAAGTAATGATCCCCCTGCAAGTAATGACCCCCTGCAAGTAATGACCCCAACAAGTAACGACCCCCACAAGTAATGACCCTCTGCAAGTAATGATCCCCTGCAAGTAATGGTCCCCTGCAAGTAATGATCCCCCTGCAAGTAATGACCCCCAAAAGTAATGACCCCCACAAGTATTATGATCTCCTGCAAGTAATGAACCTCCTGCAAGTAATGACCCCCACAAGTAATGACCCCCACAAGTAATGACCCCCACAAGTAATGACCCCCACAAGTAATGACCCCCACAAGTAATGACCCCCACAAGTAATGCCCCCTGCAAGTAATGATGCCCTGCAAGTAATGGTCCCCCTGCAAGTAATGACCCCCTGCAAGTAATGATCCCCTTCAAGTAATGATCCCCTGCAAGTAATGATCCCCACAAGTAATGACCCCCACAAGTAATGACCCTCTGCAAGTAATGATCCCCTGCAAGTAATGGTCCTCCTGCAAGTAATGATCCCCCTGCAAGTAATGACCCCCTGCAAGTAATGACCCCCACAAGTAATGACCCTCTGCAAGTAATGATCCCCTGCAAGTAATGACCCCCTGCAAGTAATGATCCCCTTCAAATGTAATGATCCCCTGCAAGTAATGATCCCCACAAGTAACGACCCCCATAAGTAATGACCCTCTGCAAGTAATGATCCCCTGCAAGTAATGGTCCCCTGCAAGTAATGATCCCCCTGCAAGTAATGATCCCCCTGCAAGTAATGACCCCCTGCAAGTAATGACCCCCACAAGTAACGACCCCCACAAGTAATGACCCTCTGCAAGTAATGATCCCCTGCAAATAATGGTCCCCTGCAAGTAATGATCCCCCTGCAAGTAATGACCCCAAAAAGTAATGACCCCCTGCAAGTAATGACCCCCAAGTAATGACCCCCCCAAGTAATGACCCCCTGCAAGTAATGACCCCCACAAGTAATAACCCCCTACAAGTAATGATCCCCCTGCAAGTAATGATCCCCCTGCAAGTAATGACCCCCTGCAAGTAATGACCCCCTGCAAGTAATGATCCCCTTCAAGTAATGATCCCCTGCAAGTAATGATCCCCACAAGTAATGACCCCCACAAGTAATGACCCTCTGCAAGTAATGATCCCCTGCAAGTAATGGTCCTCCTGCAAGTAATGATCCCTCTGCAAGTAATGACCCCCTGCAAGTAATGACCCCCACAAGTAACGACCCCCACAAGTAATGACCCCCTGCAAGTAATGATCCCCTGCAAGTAATGGTCCCCCTGCAAGTAATGACCCCCTGCAAGTAATGATCCCCTTCAAGTAATGATCCCCTGCAAGTAATGATCCCCACAAGTAATGACCCCCACAAGTAATGACCCCCACAAGTGCAAGTAATGATCCCCTGCAAGTAATGATCCCCTGCAAGTAATGGTCCTGCAAGTAATGATCCCTCTGCAAGTAATGACCCCCTGCAAGTAATGACCCCCACAAGTAACGACCCCCACAAGTAATGACCCTCTGCAAGTAATGATCCCCTGCAAGTAATGGTCCCCTGCAAGTAATGATCCCCCTGCAAGTAATGACCCCCAAAAGTAATGACCCCCTGCAAGTAATGACCCCCACAAGTATTATGATCTCCTGCAAGTAATGAACCTCCTGCAAGTAATGACCCCCACAAGTAATGACCCCCACAAGTAATGACCCCCACAAGTAATGACCCCCACAAGTAATGACCCCCACAAGTAATGCCCCCTGCAAGTAATGATGCCCTGCAAGTAATGATCCCCCTGCAAGTAATGACCCCCTGCAAGTAATGATCCCCCTGCAAGTAGTGACCCCCACAAGTAATTACCCCCCAAAATAATGATCCTGCCAAATTAATGACCCCCTGAAAGTATCGATTCCTCCTTGAAAGTGAATGACCCCCCAAAGTAATGACCCCTTGAAAGTAACATAATTTCTCAAGCCCTTCAAATAATCCAATAAATGACTGATAACCTACAAGCAGTGAAAATAAGGTAAATATGGACAAATGAATGAATCATGTCGGGTATAAATGACCCCTAAATCGGCAAGGATAAACATGACTCTTTTGCAATAACCTTTGTATTTTCAACAATTTCACATCAATAATGATCCCCATGCAAGTAATGACCCCCACAAGTAATGACCCCATACAAGTAATGATCCCCCTGCAAGTAATGACCCCCCTGCAAGTAATGACCCCCACAAGTAATAACCCCCTACAAGTAATGATCCCCCTGCAAGTTATGATCCCCCTGCAAGTTATGATCCCCCTGCAAGTAATGACCCCCCTGCAAGTAATGACCCCCACAAGTAATGATCCCCTGCAAGTAATGATCCCCCAAGTAATGACCCCCTGCAAGTAATGACCCTCTGCAACAAGTAACGATCCCCTGCAAGTAATGACCCCCCTGCAAGTAATGATCCCCCTGCAAGTAATGACCCCCTGCAAGTAATGACCCCCACAAGTAACGACCCCCACAAAGTAATGACCCTCTGCAAGTAATGATCCCCTGCAAATAATGGTCCCCTGCAAGTAATGATCCCCAAGTAATGCCCCAAAGTAATGACCCCCAAAAGTAATGTAATGACCCCCTGCAAGTAATGACCCCTGCAAGTAATGACCCCCTGCAAGTAATGACCCCCCCCAAGTAATAACCCCCTGCAAGTAATGATCCCCTGCAAGTAATGGTCCCCTGCAAGTAATGACCCCCTGCAAGTAATGATCCCCTTCAAGTAATGATCCCCTGCAAAGTAATGATCCCCAAGTAATGACCCCCACAAAATGACCCTCTGCAAGTAATGATCCCCTGCAAGTAATGGTCCTCCTGCAAGTAATGATCCCTCTGCAAGTAATGACCCCCTGCAAGTAATGACCCCCACAAGTAACGACCCCCACAAGTAATGACCCTCTGCAAGTAATGATCCCCTGCAAGTAATGGTCCCCCTGCAAGTAATGACCCCCTGCAAGTAATGATCCCCTTCAAGTAATGATCCCCTGCAAGTAATGATCCCCACAAGTAATGACCCCCACAAGTAATGACCCTCTGCAAGTAATGATCCCCTGCAAGTAATGGTCCCCTGCAAGTAATGATCCCTCTGCAAGTAATGACCCCCTGCAAGTAATGACCCCCACAAGTAACGACCCCCACAAGTAATGACCCTCTGCAAGTAATGATCCCCTGCAAGTAATGGTCCCCTGCAAGTAATGATCCCCCTGCAAGTAATGACCCCCAAAAGTAATGACCCCCTGCAAGTAATGACCCCCACAAGTATTATGATCTCCTGCAAGTAATGAACCCCCTGCAAGTAATGACCCCCACAAGTAATGACCCCCACAAGTAATGACCCCCACAAGTAATGACCCCCACAAGTAATGACCCCCACAAGTAATGACCCCCTGCACAAGTAATGACCCCACAAGTAATGCCCCCTGCAAGTAATGATGCCCTGCAAGTAATGATCCCCCTGCAAGTAATGACCCCCTGCAAGTAATGATCCCCCTGCAAGTAGTGACCCCCACAAGTAATTACCCCCCAAAATAATGATCCTGCCAAATTAATGACCCCCTGAAAGTATCGATTCCTCCTTGAAAGTGAATGACCCCCCAAAAGTAATGACCCCTTGAAAGTAACATAATTTCTCAAGCCCTTCAAATAATCCAATAAATGACTGATAACCTACAAGCAGTGAAAATAAGGTAAATATGGACAAATGAATGAATCATGTCGGGTATAAATGACCCCTAAATCGGCAAGGATAAACATGACTCTTTTGCAATAACCTTTGTATTTTCAACAATTTCACATCAATAATGATCCCCATGCAAGTAATGACCCCCACAAGTAATGACCCCATACAAGTAATGATCCCCCTGCAAGTAATGACCCCCCTGCAAGTAATGACCCCCACAAGTAATAACCCCCTACAAGTAATGATCCCCTGCAAGTTATGATCCCCCTGCAAGTTATGATCCCCCTGCAAGTAATGATCCCCCTGCAAGTAATGACCCCCCTGCAAGTAATGACCCCCACAAGTAATGGTCCCCCTGCAAGTAATGATCCCCCTGCAAGTAATGACCCCCTGCAAGTAATGACCCCAACAAGTAACGACCCCCACAAGTAATGACCCTCTGCAAGTAATGATCCCCTGCAAGTAATGGTCCCCTGCAAGTAATGATCCCCCTGCAAGTAATGACCCCCAAAAGTAATGACCCCCACAAGTATTATGATCTCCTGCAAGTAATGAACCTCCTGCAAGTAATGACCCCCACAAGTAATGACCCCCACAAGTAATGACCCCCACAAGTAATGACCCCCACAAGTAATGACCCCCACAAGTAATGACCCCCACAAGTAATGCCCCCTGCAAGTAATGATGCCCTGCAAGTAATGATCCCCTGCAAGTAATGACCCCCTGCAAGTAATGATCCCCTGCAAGTAATGATCCCCTGCAAGTGCAAAGTAATGATCCCCACAAGTAATGACCCCCACAAGTAATGACCCTCTGCAAGTAATGATCCCCTGCAAGTAATGGTCCCCTGCAAGTAATGATCCCCCTGCAAGTAATGACCCCCTGCAAGTAATGACCCCCACAAGTAATGACCCTCTGCAAGTAATGATCCCCTGCAAGTAATGACCCCCTGCAAGTAATGATCCCCTTCAAGTAATGATCCCCTGCAAGTAATGATCCCCACAAGTAATGACCCCCATAAGTAATGACCCCCTGCAAGTAATGATCCCCTGCAAGTAATGGTCCCCCTGCAAGTAATGATCCCCCTGCAAGTAATGACCCCCTGCAAGTAATGAGGGAGTAGTAATGAACCCCACAAGTAATGACCCCCCGTGGGTACCAATCCCCCCAAAGTAATGAATCCCCTGGGTAATGGGTACCATGTCAAGGGTCCCCACAAGACCCCCGTGGGTAATGATCCCCCGATTAGTATTATTTTGCATAAACAGCAAAAGTAATGACCCCCTGCAAGTACAGCCGACCCCCACAAAAATGCTCTTGGTAAGTACACTTGATCTGTAAAAGTAATGATCCCCAAACAAGTAATGACTTCCCCACTGGATAATGATTTTTTTTAATAACCCCTGAAAAATGACCCCAACTTAAGTAATGTGCCCCCTGCAAGTAATGACCCCCGAAAAGTACTATCCGCATAGGAAATGCCCCCTGCAAGTAAAAGACCCCCCAAGTAACATTTACCCAATAATAATAATATACAATATACAAATTTCGCGGAATTTATCAAGTTTTGTAGCGTTACGAGTCACGACTCCGTCACAAATGCTCAGGAACGTAAAAATTAATGATATTTTTATCCCCGATTATTATACAGTAATGATCAAAAAGGTTGTCCAGATGAAAAGACTACCCCCTGCAATAAAGTCAATTCATTATGGTTTCAATGAAGCAGCTCAGTTTGGTACACTTATCACGTGTGTGCAAAAGAACATTTATTTACATTCTAGATCGAAATCTCCCCTTTTTTTAATGATATTATATTTTTTCATGCAAGTAATGATTACCCCTGCAAGTAATGACCCCCTGCAAATATGCATGAAATCCCCCTGCAAGTAATGACCCCGCTAGTAAGTGTGACCCACCACGCTAATAAAGGACAGAAACCCCCGACAAGTAAAAGAAATGACTGAAATTATCCCCCCTTATAACGTCTCGTTATTATGGACCCCCGTGCAAGTTTATATTATTTTATTCTCGTGCAAGTAATGACCCCCTGCAAGTAATGACCCCCTGTAATGATGACCCCCAGCAATGGATAGTATCACTGCAAGTACATTAGTGCCCGCTTTAAGTAATGACCCCCACAAGTAATGAAGGACGTTTATTAAAACCCCCTGCAAGTAATGATCCCCTGCAAGTAATGACCCCACTCTGCAAGTAATGACCCCCTGCAAGTTTTCAATATATTTAATTCTTAATCGACCCCCAAAAGTAATGAAAACCCCACAAGTAAGGGCCTTTCTCATTGCAAGTAATCATTCTCTGATGCAAGTAATGACCCTCCTGCAAGTAATGTTTCACAGCCTCCGCATATGTTGGGGAATGCTCGATCCCCTGGGACGAGTGACCCCATTGTAACGTAGTACACGTATATTTAAGATAATAATGATTGCAAAAAAACTCACGATGTTGCCCTGCAAACTGAAGATTCAGCACGTGTATAGCTGCAAACGTACTACCCCTGTTACAAGTAAGCGAAAATATTAAAACAGCGTGACTGTACGCGGCAAAATACGAATACTCGAATGTGATTGGCTATGAGGCCATCTTTTGCAAGAAAATTCATGGTTTCCCGTAGATTCCAACAATAAACGAACCATATTTAGAAGTGACTCCATCATTCGGCATTTACTCAGAGTTTTACGAACTTTCATCGTGGGCAAGGCAGCAAAACAAGAAATTCCTGTGGCATCACACCCGTGGTTGTGGATTTCGAGAATATATGAATGAAATACAAGCAAGTAAAGTATATTTGCTGTGTAGGAAACCTTACTCAAAGTCAAATAACGTTTATATCTAACTCGAGTGAACAGTAAGGCTTACTTTCATAGAAATATCACAAAGAATAATATTTTTATGGTTTGACCCTGTCACCTCAAGTAAACGAAAGCCATACGCGCAGACCATATGGCCCCCCATATAATGAGTTTTGAATGATAATCGATCAAGGGGGACGTTGGGGGGGTAGCTGATACTGTAATGACCCCTGAAATCGAAATTTGAAACAACAGTAGAATGTTTTGGAAACCAACGGAATACCGAAATACGCTAAAGAAATTTGAATTTCACCGTATACCGTAGCAACAAATCGCGAATGATACCGCATACCGACAGACCAGGACGATACCCACTGACCGCATCTCGTATATAAAATACCCCTGCAAAAAATCGACTGATACCGCAATACCGCGAGCCCCCATGTCCCCCTCCGTAATGAGCATTATTGATTGTGTTTTGCAAGTAACGTGAATATATTGTATAATAAAAAAGAACTGAAATATAATATATTTTGATCGCTAATTTCAAGTAATGATGCCCCTGATATGATCATCAAAGAAAAAGCCCCCCCTCCCCACGGGGCAAGTAATGATCCCACGGGGCGATATTTCAAAAAACGTTGGCATCTGAAATCTGTAATGACCCCCCTGTCAAGTAATACCAAATACATTCGCTTTTGAGGCTCGATACCAGCATGACCCCCTGCAAGTAGAGACCCCATAATTATAATTCCCTGTTCACTGTGACTCCCCTACAAGTAAAAACCCCCAAAGTAATGACCCCTGTTGACGTGGGAAACGTTAATGACATTCAATAACGGTCGGAGTCCGATTCCTTCAAATCGGAGCCGATGCGTTATTCAGCGTTGCAAGTAAAACAGAACCACTGCAAGTATCTGTTTGTTTTATCCAGTTATTTTAATAAAGAAGCGTAATCAAATGATCTGTATACTTTAATGATACCCCCATCAGTAATGCATCCCCTGCACATAGTATATGAACCCCCTGCAAGTAATGATCCCCTGAGTTCAAGTATGTTTTTCCGATTTGTGTTGCCCACTCTGGGGTGTATCAATCGTTTACAAGTTTTCTACGCAGTATCCCCTTTTATCAAGTATGATATTTTCGTTGTATATTATACCCTGATTAACTTTGACTGACTATATCTTTTACAGATCAAGTGTATACTAAGAGCATATTTCGTTCAAGTAATTTGCTGTTTATCAAAATAATAATAATCCCCCCCACGACCCACGACCCCCGACATGGTACCCCCTGACCCCCGACAAGTAATGACCCCCGACTGCAAGTAACGACCCCGACCCACGACAGTAAGACCCCCCCAAGTAATGACCCCCACAAGTAACGACCCCCACAAGTAATGACCCTCTGCAAGTAATGATCCCCTGCAAATAATGGTCCCCTGCAAGTAATGATCCCCCTGCAAGTAATGACCCCAAAAAGTAATGACCCCCTGCAAGTAATGACCCCCACAAGTAATGACCCCCTGCAAGTAATGACCCCCACAAGTAATAACCCCCTACAAGTAATGATCCCCTGCAAGTAATGGTCCCCCTGCAAGTAATGACCCCCTGCAAGTAATGATCCCCTTCAAGTAATGATCCCCTGCAAGTAATGATCCCCACAAGTAATGAATGATCCCCACAAGTAATGACCCTCTGCAAGTAATGATCCCCTGCAAGTAATGGTCCTCCTGCAAGTAATGATCCCTCTGCAAGTAATGACCCCCTGCAAGTAATGACCCCCACAAGTAACGACCCCCACAAGTAATGACCCTCTGCAAGTAATGATCCCCTGCAAGTAATGGTCCCCCTGCAAGTAATGACCCCCTGCAAGTAATGATCCCCTTCAAGTAATGATCCCCTGCAAGTAATGATCCCCACAAGTAATGACCCCCACAAGTAATGACCCTCTGCAAGTAATGATCCCCTGCAAGTAATGGTCCTCCTGCAAGTAATGATCCCTCTGCAAGTAATGACCCCCTGCAAGTAATGACCCCCACAAGTAACGACCCCCACAAGTAATGACCCTCTGCAAGTAATGATCCCCTGCAAGTAATGGTCCCCTGCAAGTAATGATCCCCCTGCAAGTAATGACCCCCAAAAGTAATGACCCCCTGCAAGTAATGACCCCCACAAGTATTATGATCTCCTGCAAGTAATGAACCTCCTGCAAGTAATGACCCCCACAAGTAATGACCCCCACAAGTAATGAACCCCCACAAGTAATGACCCCCACAAGTAATGACCCCCACAAGTAATGCCCCCTGCAAGTAATGATGCCCTGCAAGTAATGATCCCCCTGCAAGTAATGACCCCCTGCAAGTAATGATCCCCCTGCAAGTAGTGACCCCCACAAGTAATTACCCCCCAAAATAATGATCCTGCCAAATTAATGACCCCCTGAAAGTATCGATTCCTCCTTGAAAGTGAATGACCCCCCAAAAGTAATGACCCCTTGAAAGTAACATAATTTCTCAAGCCCTTCAAATAATCCAATAAATGACTGATAACCTACAAGCAGTGAAAATAAGGTAAATATGGACAAATGAATGAATCATGTCGGGTATAAATGACCCCTAAATCGGCAAGGATAAACATGACTCTTTTGCAATAACCTTTGTATTTTCAACAATTTCACATCAATAATGATCCCCATGCAAGTAATGACCCCCACAAGTAATGACCCCATACAAGTAATGATCCCCCTGCAAGTAATGACCCCCCTGCAAGTAATGACCCCCACAAGTAATAACCCCCTACAAGTAATGATCCCCCTGCAAGTTATGATCCCCCTGCAAGTTATGATCCCCCTGCAAGTAATGACCCCCCTGCAAGTAATGACCCCCACAAGTAATGGTCCCCCTGCAAGTAATGATCCCCCTGCAAGTAATGACCCCCTGCAAGTAATGACCCCAACAAGTAACGACCCCCACAAGTAATGACCCTCTGCAAGTAATGATCCCCTGCAAGTAATGGTCCCCTGCAAGTAATGATCCCCCTGCAAGTAATGACCCCCAAAAGTAATGACCCCCACAAGTATTATGATCTCCTGCAAGTAATGAACCTCCTGCAAGTAATGACCCCCACAAAGTAATGACCCCCACAAGTAATGACCCCCACAAGTAATGACCCCCACAAGTAATGACCCCCCCACAGTAATGACCCCCACAAGTAATGACCCCCACAAGTAATGCCCCCTGCAAGTAATGATGCCCTGCAAGTAATGATCCCCCTGCAAGTAATGACCCCCTGCAAATAATGATCCCCCTGCAAGAAGTGACCCCCACAAGTAATTACCCCCCAAAATAATGATCCTGCCAAATTAATGACCCCCTGAAAGTATCGATTCCTCCTTGAAAGTGAATGACCCCCCAAAAGTAATGACCCCTTGAAAGTAACATAATTTCTCAAGCCCTTCAAATAATCCAATAAATGACTGATAACCTACAAGCAGTGAAAATAAGGTAAATATGGACAAATGAATGAATCATGTCGGGTATAAATGACCCCTAAATCGGCAAGGATAAACATGACTCTTTTGCAATAACCTTTGTATTTTCAACAATTTCACATCAATAATGATCCCCATGCAAGTAATGACCCCCACAAGTAATGACCCCATACAAGTAATGATCCCCCTGCAAGTAATGACCCCCCTGCAAGTAATGACCCCCACAAGTAATAACCCCCTACAAGTAATGATCCCCCTGCAAGTTATGATCCCCCTGCAAGTTATGATCCCCCTGCAAGTAATGACCCCCCTGCAAGTAATGACCCCCACAAGTAATGGTCCCCCTGCAAGTAATGATCCCCCTGCAAGTAATGACCCCCTGCAAGTAATGACCCCAACAAGTAACGACCCCCACAAGTAATGACCCTCTGCAAGTAATGATCCCCTGCAAGTAATGGTCCCCTGCAAGTAATGATCCCCCTGCAAGTAATGACCCCCAAAAGTAATGACCCCCACAAGTATTATGATCTCCTGCAAGTAATGAACCTCCTGCAAGTAATGACCCCCACAAGTAATGACCCCCACAAGTAATGACCCCCACAAGTAATGCCCCCCACAAGTAATGACCCCCACAAGTAATGACCCCCACAAGTAATGACCCCCACAAGTAATGCCCCCTGCAAGTAATGATGCCCTGCAAGTAATGATCCCCCTGCAAGTAATGACCCCCTGCAAGTAATGATCCCCCTGCAAGTAGTGACCCCCCACAAGTAATTACCCCCCAAAATAATGATCCTGCCAAATTAATGACCCCCTGAAAGTATCGATTCCTCCTTGAAAGTGAAGACCCCCCAAAAGTAATGACCCCTTGAAAGTAACATAATTTCTCAAGCCCTTCAAATAATCCAATAAATGACTGATAACCTACAAGCAGTGAAAATAAGGTAAATATGGACAAATGAATGAATCATGTCGGGTATAAATGACCCCTAAATCGGCAAGGATAAACATGACTCTTTTGCAATAACCTTTGTATTTTCAACAATTTCACATCAATAATGATCCCCATGCAAGTAATGACCCCCACAAGTAATGACCCCATACAAGTAATGATCCCCCTGCAAGTAATGACCCCCCTGCAAGTAATGACCCCCCTGCAAGTAATGACCCCCACAAGTAATAACCCCCTACAAGTAATGATCCCCCTGCAAGTTATGATCCCCCTGCAAGTTATGATCCCCCTGCAAGTAATGACCCCCCTGCAAGTAATGACCCCCACAAGTAATGGTCCCCCTGCAAGTAATGACCCTCACAAGTAATAACCCCCTACAAGTAATGATCCCCCTGCAAGTACATGTACATGTAATGATCCCCTGCAAGTAATGATCCCCCTGCAAGTAATGATCCTCCTGCAAGTAATAACCTCCACAAGTAATAACCTCCACAAGTAATGACCCCCTGCAAGTAATGACCCCCTGCAAGTAATGATCCTCCTGCAAGTAATAACCTCCACAAGTAATAACCTCCACAAGTAATGACCCCCACAAGTAATGACCCCAGCAAGTAATGATCCCCCTGCAAGTAATGATCCCCTGCAAGTAATGATCCCCCTGCAAGTAATGACACACCCTGCAAGTAATGATCCCCCTGCAAATAATGACCCCCACAAGTAATGACCCCCAAAAGTAATGATCCTGCCAAATTAATGATCCCCTGAAAGTATCGATTCCTCCTTGAAAGTGAAGACCCCCCAAAAGTAATGACCCCTTGAAAGTAACATAATTTCTCAAGCCCTTCAAATAATTTTCAAAAGTAGGGACCCCCAACATGCCCTGAAAGTAGCAACCAGTCAGCACTATTAACCAAGCAACCTCAGCCCATTTATTTAAAATTGTGTATGTACATGTACATGTATGTAGCTATACATTATACATGTTTATTATACATGTACAGTATTATACATGTACAGTATCGTTTGCAGAAACGTTACAGTATACATTTATACATCTAAATGAGATACAAGATACACCTGTTTTCAAAATCATTGTCCATTTACAAAATACAAAATAGTAAATAGTAGAAAGGAAATAATTAGAGACAAAAGAAATGCACTGAAGCTGAACTCTGGCTCATTGTTTCTTTAATTAATTCCTTTTTACTATTTACTATTTTGTAAATGGACAACGTTTTTGAAAACAGGTGTATCTAATGAGATGCAAAGTGCGAAACATCGCTTAGTTTCTTCTAATATATCTGAAACATCAATTTTAGATTTGTAACACATCCAGCAAGGACAACACAATGATTTTCAGCACTATTTTGTATTTTAATAGCATGTTTAACATTTGGCATCTCATGAGATATTTGTATATTTGTATAAATGTATACTACAACGTTTCTGCAATTGAGTGTATGTCAACAATATTTATTATAATATTGTGTATAAAGTAAATCAAATACAGCTGTTTGAACTCATAATCCCTCAAACAACCACAGGAAACCCAGGCTGTATATCTGTCTGGGTCTTTACGTAAATTATAGTAAAATACAGTAAATGAATGATAGCTTCTAAATAAAGTGTATTTCACATATACATGTACCAACCAGGCCCTCTGATCTGATATGGTGCGGAAAAAACCCGGAAATTGTGCGGGAAAAAAACGTAAATTGTGCGGGGAAAAAGGGAAATTATGCGGAAAATTATGAGATTTTTCTAATGGTTAATTTAACCTTTTTATAAAGGAATGTAATATTATTTTGTTTATTATAAAATGCTCTTTCTTTTTAAGCATATTTATGAATCAGTCGAAAAAAATCGGTCTTTTTCCCGGACAATTTTTCCCGGAAATTGGTCATTCCACAGGAAGCCCACATAACTAGTGCCAGGCCTCTAAGACAATCTACGCATAGAACGCCTGGTACATTGTACGTTGTTTGATTCATACACATCACATCTCGAACGTGTTGTAGAGGGTTTCTAAGGTGTTTTCAAAGGAAAATCACTCTGAAATAACGGTTAGCTGTTAATGAAAGTTTAAATAAAGTGAATATTTGCTTTGGATTTGTTCATATTGTGCTATTTTTCATCAATTATGCGGATATCGGTAAATTACGCGATCGGATGCGATTTGAGGCCAAATGTGCGAATCGCACCATCGCGTAATATCAGAGGGCCTGATGTACATACACAAATGTACCGTCTTGTCTTCATTTTGCCTCGTTTCGGTCGATTTTGACGTGTTTTGGCTGCTCTAACTCTCCCCTCCATAAATAATGAGAAGGACGGAAACATCGAGTCTCAAATCACTACAGGTCACGATCGATCCTCCTCGATTTCTCTCCTGAAAATGTTTTCCCCATCAATTCAAACGACCTCAGGTGAAAGAATGATAAATATGGATTCCTCGAAAGCGAGTCACGACAAGAAAAAGCATCAAATTCATTCTCGAATCCTTCGAAGAATCCATAACATACAGCCATTTTCATCCGGAGTTCCCGTTTGCTGTCCACGGAAGTAAACGTTACACCACAGGAAATCCCAGCGGGCTTTGGCGCTCGGACCTGATTGGACAAAAACCAACAAAGGCAATTCAAATATTTCACTCGTGGGGACTATGCTTTTTGTTATATTGTCGTGATCATTCTGGACAATGATATTATGTTTTTCTTCCAGTGCAAAATATATGAGTTAAAATATCATCACGGAATGAAAAACATAGTGCAGTTTGCTCATAATTATGCAAAACCCTGAAATAAAAGAAGTCATTTATCGAACAAACTGAAAACTATTGATGTAAAATATTATTGAATCAAACGGTCGTAACTTCAAACTTACCAGGCTTTCAAAGATACATAAAAAGGAACTAAAACTTTTTCGCCTTTACTCTTCTTCTTCGGAACATTTCCATGGCATTCTTCATATTTCCGCTTCAGCGTAGACAGCATTTTGTATTTGACAATATCGAATAATTATTATTATAAATGCAATAAAGTAACGTTTTGAATCTCGCTATAAACGCTGGAATTTTGCGGGGTTTTCCATGCACGGGTTGTCATGTTGTTGTCGATTTCGGATTGGTTGTTCATATTCTACCCACCCCTAGATGTGTATAATTTGTCTATCGATTTCTTACTCTCGATAGTCCCCACGAGTGAAATATTTGAATTGCCTTTGTTGGTTTTTGTCCAATCAGGTCCGAGCGCCAAAGCCCGCTGGGATTTCCTGTGGTGTAACGTTTACTTCCGTGGACAGCAAATGGGAACTCCGGATGAAAATGGCTGTATGTTATGGATTCTTCGAAGGATTCAAGAATGAATTTGATGCTTTTTCTTGTCGTGACTCGCTTTCGAGGAATCCATATTTATCATTCTTTCACCTGAGGTCGTTTGAATTGATGGGGAAAACATTTTCAGGAGAGAAATCGAGGAGGATCGATCGTGACCTGTAGTGATTTGAGACTCGATGTTTCCGTCCTTCTCATTAATAATGGAGGGGAGAGTTAGAGCAGCCAAAACACATCAAAATCGACCAAAACGAGGCAAAATGAAGACAAGACGGTATGTATATGTGAAATACACTTTATTTAGAAGCTATCATTCATTTACTGTATTTTACTATAATTTACGTAAAGACCCAGACAGATATACAGCCTGGGTTTCCTGTGAAACAACAGAACGAAATATGGGAATTATAAATTTTAATTACTAGGTATTCAGTGGTGTTCATTCGTAGATTGTCACAGCTTCCTAATGCATCACAAGCATTTGGGAGTTTTTTGTTGTGGCAAGCACATCAGAGAAAGTGCTGATGCTTGCAGGATAATGTTAGACATTTTTAAGCAGTATATCCATTGTCAAGGCTGCGAAAATCAAAAGTAATGACATGACCCTCATTACTATTGGTAGTCTGCGGTTTTCAGTTTAGGAACACTTAATCCTCCAGGAATGAGGTAATCAACCTTATCAATGGGAACCAAGTTGTACTTATATCTGGTGAAACAGGATGTGGAAAAACAACCCAGGTTAGATTTTTTAGGTTATAATACACCTTATGCAATACCTAAATTATCTGTGGGTTACTTGGTTATACTTTGTTCAAAAACATGAAAACGAGGATGGTTGGCCCACTTATGAATTCAAAATGGCATCGGCTTCACTATCATCTCTGCCAGTTGTATATGGTCCTTGCTATGATCATTACACACAGTTTTTATTGCTTTTCAATCTATAGGATTGTAGCCTTTACTAGTCTTAGGCTTCGCAAAATCAGTAGCAATCGAAGGTGTTTGCGAAAGTGGTCCTAAGGAAATAGCTATTGTTCAGCGAGTTAAGGAAGAGAGAGGGGAAAATTCACGAATATATCAAGAAGAGAGATGGAAGTTTGCTGAGAAAGTGGCATTTTGTTTCGCAATGATGTATTTTGGAAGAAAATCCAAGTCAAATGTCGTTCATTTTCAAGGTGTGAAATTGTGTCAAAAACACACATTTTTGATTTCTATGAAAAATAAATTGAACTAATGCCCAGAAATCGGACCTGTAAGTCAGTTTACTGAGGTTAAAATTTGAAGAGTTATCTAGTTGTCACTAAAAACTAATTTTTCAAAGCAGTATCGATGTTTACGGTGTTTACGGTATATTTCGGTGTAGGAGTCAATGGGTTAAGAACGAAAACAATGGACTACAAAATTTAAACCAGTGGAAAATTTCAAACCACAACATACACATTCTTAAAATCACATTCTCGTTGGTATTTGTGAATAATTTAAGCTGAATTCAGGCTATGGCTGACCAGAATGCAATTATTGCAACTGGAGTATTTTATATATAAATATTGACTTTATGTACATTTAATATATTGTAGATTCCTCAGTTCATCTTAGATGATGCAATTACGAAGGAGCAAGGTTCATTGTGTAATATCGTTGTAACTCAGGTAAACAACTTAGAATATTTCAAGTTTTAAAGTTGTTTCAATGTTAGTATTAAATTGCCACTACATGTATATTATAACTACTTGACTGTAATCAATGCATAAGTACAAATGTACATACATGCATGTACATATAAAGGGGTTCATGAAATAGTGTTACAAGTAACTACATGTATATTATAACTACTTGACTGTAATCAATGCATAAGTACAAATGTACATACATGCATGTACATATAAAGGGGTTCATGAAATAGTGTTACAAGTAACTACATGTATATAACTACTTGACTGTAATCAATGCATAAGTACAAATGTACATACACATGCATGTACATATAAAGGGGTTCATGAAATAGTGTTACAAGTAACTACATGTATATAACTACTTGACTGTAATCAATGCATAAGTACAAATGTACATACATGCATGTACATATAAAGGGGTTCATGAAATAGTGTTACAAGTAACTACATGTATATTATAACTACTTGACTGTAATCAATGCATAAGTACAAATGTACATACATGCATGTACATATAAAGGGGTTCATGAAATAGTGTTACAAGTAACTACATGTATATAACTACTTGACTGTAATCAATGCATAAGTACAAATGTACATACATGCATGTACATATAAAGGGGTTCATGAAATAGTGTTACAAGTAACTACATGTATATAACTACTTGACTGTAATCAATGCATAAGTACAAATGTACATACATGCATGTACATATAAAGGGGTTCATGAAATAGTGTTACAAGTAACTACATGTATATAACTACTTGACTGTAATCAATGCATAAGTACAAATGTACATACATGCATGTACATATAAAGGGGTTCATGAAATAGTGTTACAAGTAACTACATGTATATAACTACTTGACTGTAATCAATGCATAAGTACAAATGTACATACATGCATGTACATATAAAGGGGTTCATGAAATAGTGTTACAAGTAACTACATGTATATAACTACTTGACTGTAATCAATGCATAAGTACAAATGTTCATACATGCATGTACATATAAAGGGGTTCATGAAATAGTAAGTAACTTGTGATCCAGATTTCCTTTGAAATGCCAAGAGCCTTTTAAGGCTCAGAGATCACTTATGTTGTATGGATCACTTCAATTAACATTGTTCTTGATCTATTTTGGGTTTTGATAGCCTCGTAGGATAGTTGCCATGTCAGTTGCAGAGAGAGTCGCTAAAGAAAGAGGAGAAGAACTTGGAAAGAGTGTAGGATACCAGGTAATAATCCATGGCAGCACATTGCTATCACAACATAATGTTTGATGAGTAACAAACTTAAAACTTGTTTCCCACATGAAGTCGGAAATTCGTTGGAATTGAAATTCAAAGTCAATTTTCAAAGTGAGTTGTGCTACAAAAACAAGGTACATAGTTCTCTTCTTTAGTGAACCAAACCAAGTTTGAACTTCATTTCTAACAAATTTACAAATTCATGTGGGAAGACAAGCCTGACCCTGCTCGTCAAAAGTTATGTGAAGTTATGTATCTGTAAAATGGCCCTCAAAGTTGACTACTAGTCCGTACTGTATGTTATAAAATAACTATGATATAACGCGCACTCTGATTGGCCAAAGGAGCATATTCCGCATGCTCTATGTGAGCACAGAGCATGCACGTGCAGATATTCAAACATTTTTGTAACAAACAAAATTGAAAACTTGCTTTAAAATCATAATTGTATTTTATAAAAGAAATAGAAAACTCGGCAGCTGTGCTCTATCGAGTTATAGAAGCACATGGGAATTGAAAGAAGACTCGAGAAGTGCGACAAGCACTCGGCTACGCCTCGTGCATGTTCTCCTAGCACTTCTCTCGTCTTCTTCCAATTCCCGCGTGCTTCTATAATTCGATAGAGCACGCTGCCTCGTTTTCTATTTCTTCATACACTGACTGTGATTTGTCTTTGTTAATATCTTTAGGTCAGGCTGGAGAGCAAGCTGCCTAACAGACCAGGTAGAATACTGTTTTGTACGACAGGTGTTCTCCTGAGAAAGTTACAAAGCAATGCCCAACTCACTGGTGAGCACATCAATGGAACTAATATAACTTATCATCAAATTGTAAAATATATATATATACATGTACATTGTAGTAATCATTACATGGCGGGCTGCCTGTGGCTAACAGAGTTGAATCAAAGGTCTCAATGAGACGACTCACTGATAAGCAAGACAAGAAAACAAACCAATATTGTATTAATATCAGTACTGGTATAAAATAAATGGAAAAGGCTGTTTTATATTGAAAATACTATATGCCGATTGTAAAATAGACTGAACCATATCGATCTGTGAAAGAAGCTTACATACATACCAGTAGTTAATTTATCCAATACCAATGGTATTGACAATGGTATTGACAATGGTAACATAACTCATTCAAATAAACAGTTCATTAAAATTTTTCTCATGCTCAAAGCAATTCCTAAGCTTGCTAATAACCATCTATCTGTTCCCAAAGCAATTTTCTCCAGTTCGTTTCTGTTTAGGGCAGTTTTTGAACTAATTCCGTAGTCTTTTTTAGGGACTTTGTACATGTTTCAACAAACCGTCCGCCATTTTGTTTTTACACTTGCAAATATTAGAGCGCGCAATGCAGGCTGGAGGATTTTCAAACAATAGACCATTCTTACACATTTTCTTATGCAAATGAGCAAAGTGATAGCATAGACTCCCAAACACTCCTATGGAGTACCCGTGAGTCAAAAATGGGCTTTCTCTTTCTCACCAACTGGGTACCAAGGCGCATGCGCTCTGTGCCACTAGGAGACCAAAGGCTCATTGCTGAAGCCTGCAGAGTGAATGCTTGTAGAGCGTCTTGTTGTAGTCTGATTAGATGCCCCTGTTGACCCAGCATTTAGTCAAGCCTGCAGAGTGAATGCCGTCTTGTTGTAGTCTGATTAGATGCCCCTGTTGACCCAGCATTTAGTCAAGCCTGCAGAGTGAATGCCGTCTTGTTGTAGTCTGATTAGATGCCCCTGTTGACCCAGCATTTAGTCAAGCCTGCAGAGTGAATGCCGTCTTGTTTGTTGTAGTCTGATTAGATGCCCCTGTTGACCCAGCATTTAGTCAAGCCTGCAGAGTGAATGCCGTCTTGTTGTAGTCTGATTAGATGCCCCTGTTGTTGACCCAGCATTTAGTCAAGCCTGCAGAGTGAATGCCGTCTTGTTGTAGTCTGATTAGATGCCCCTGTTGACCCAGCATTTAGTCAAGTCTGTGTCCCTGCAGAGTGATTAGATGCCCCTGTTGAGCATTTTAGTCAAGCCTGAGAGTGAATGCCGATGCCCCTGTTGACCCAGCATTTAGTCAAGCCTGATGTTAATTGTTCAGCCTGTGTTTATTTACGGTGGAATTTCAACTGTATTTCAGGTGTCAGCCACGTTATCGTGGACGAGGTACACGAGCGAGATATCAACACAGACTTCCTTTTGGTGTTGCTAAAGGAGATGATTGACACCTGCTCATCACTCAAGATTGTCATCATGAGTGCAACAGTAGACTCTCAGAAATTCTGTGAATACTTTTCAAAGTAAGTAGGACAGGGTTCCCACAGTCAGGGAATTTTAAAGCCTTTTCAAGGACAGGGAATTGAAGGGCTCCCTGCAAAAACAACATAAGTGATCTCTGATCAAAATCTAAATTCTCCTTAGGATTCTTTGAATTTCAAAAGAGAATTTGAGTTTTGATCACAAGTCACTTACTCTGTTCTTTCAGGGAGCCCTGAGTTCCATGCTCGGTAGCAATGATCTAATGTTGGCCAGTCATAGTGAAAACTTGCTTACAGTCTGAATAGGGTTGTCACTAGGTTTTTCAGTAACAGCCCTGCTCTAGCTAGAAAGTACACAGCTCAACTAGCATGAACATGACAAGGCATGATTTACTTCAAATAGCATACGAAACAGTCGCTAATAATCAAAGTTAACGATGAGAGATTGCAGGTCAGCGGTTGTCTGTGACGGTCACGTGGGTTATGCTTGTTCTCCTGGCCGCATGGTCTTGCTTTGCTTCGCTTGTTGCACCACCATTATATTGCTAGCTAAACTTGCCTCAACACTTTGCACCGTGGCTTGGTCGCCATGGTAACCCCTTTGCTAGCCTTGCTGTTTGCTTGCCTGATTGCTGCTACCAATGGCGCCTACCCTCCACATTCTCAAGTAATCAGTTGCCTTGATAACACTGTCAGAAATACATCAGATATACATGTACATGTATGTATGACTACATCCTTGGTGATAAACAATGAGCTTGTACCATCAAGTGACTTGTTATCAAATGTCCTCAAGGAGAATTTAGATTTTAATCAAAGATCACTCAAATGTACCCAATTTTCTTTCCAGTTGCCCACAGTTGAATATTGCTGGATTCACTCATCCAGTGACGGAGTATTTTCTGGACGAGGTCAAACAGATGTTACCACCAGAACCAGGCCAGGAACAACAATGGTTGCCAGGCAACCAGGGCAGCAAGAGATTTAAGCTTGCTAATGATGTCAATGCAGAGGTAGGCCATATACATGTAGATGTCGTGATGTAACTAATAATCTATGGTAAAATGAACTCTTCCATACATGTACTCCTACATTATACAACGGACTAATGTCTGAAATTGTCTGTAAATTTAGTGCCTTTTTGCAAGTATCATTATGCACTTGTTTGTTAGGCCACACACACCACTCTTATACCCCGTTCACACCAAGGCTTAAACATGGTTTAAGGTGGTTTAACTAAACAGGTTTAGAAAATTATCTACAAACGCCACGCAACATTTGGCACAAAACTGCTGGTAAACTGTCCTTTATGTTGCATAATATATATTCCAGGTAGTTTGATTCTTGTGAAATTAAATGCCCTCGAATTAGAGAAGCGAGAATAAACCTAGTTTAACTAAACAAGGTTTGGTGTGAATGGGGTATAAAACAGTGGTGTGGGTTCATATTAGAGTATTGTACCATGTAAATGTATGTGTATCGATACATTCTATGTACAGATGTATTCCAGGTTTATCACAAAATGATGTGATAATCATACGTTAGATCATTTGAGATGAGATGGTAGTGTAGTTTGAACAAGGTGTTTGTACAGACTTTTGCAGCTCTACATGTATTTAATATATTACACATAATAGGATGTTTCTTATATACAGTCATGTAGCGCATTGTCACATTATTAGTCTCAATGCACTTTACAACATACCGATGGAGGACTTTTTTTGGCTGCATTATTATGAAAGGCGCCCATTGCAGCCAAGCAGCTTACAATCATGAGGAGTTAGTATGTTAGTGTGTTATGCCTCCAATTTGAAATAGGCTGTTAACAATCCCCTACTCTTACGAAGAGTTCAACAGGTTCTTAATGTCCCCCATGTACAGGTTAGATTAGGGTCGAGAGACAACACCTACATGTACATAGTTTTGCATGTCTTTGTGACAGGTAATCCTTCACATTCAATAATGTTCTCTCATTTTCTCCTGTCTTACCGTATTTCCCTTAATTATTATTCAATTTATTTCTAAATTTGCTAAGTAATTCATTGTTTCTTTGTTATTTTGTTTTATCTTTAATTTAAAAATGGTAATAAAGGTGTTGTTGGGCCTTTGGCATCAATCTTGATATATGTCTCCACTCCCCTCCTGTTCTTTTCTTACCACAGGAAGCCCATGAGTAAAGTGGATATAAAACAGATTCTCTGATATATTTTTCATATTCTATGCTTGATGTATATAATACTACAATACTAACTAACAATATATGATATATTTATCTCAACACCCCAGGTACTTACAAGGCAATACATTATAAATCCCTTGTTAGCGCTACATACTCTAGAACACAACTAAGATGGTAAAAGTGATGTCTTTTCAGGTATTTTTCCCTACTGATGTATGAATGAATTGACTATTGATGGTGAGCGAATCAAACCCTCAAATCCCATGAGAATTGAATTTCCTTGAATCATCATGAAAACCATGACACTTTCATTAAATACAATGTCTCTTTGTAGAGACTTAAACCTTTGCTACATCAGATAAAATTGCAAATAGATCTATCTGTAATATTCCCTTTTCATTTCCCATTTCTCCAATATCCCATTTCTCCAATTTCCCATTTCTCCGATTTCCCATTCCTCCAATTTCCCATTTCTCATTTCTCCGATTTCCCATTTCTCCGATTTCCCATTTCTCCGAGTTCCCATTTCTCCGATTTCCCATTTCTCCCATTTCCCATTTCTCTAGTTTGTACTGGGGTGTTGAGAATGCGAAAGTTTAGACATTATTAGATCACCATTATTGCGTGAATTATATTCACATGCCAATTTTATCATTTATTTATAGTGAAAAGCTTGTAATTTCATAACACCAGTGTGGCGTTTAATTTGCAATCAAACGGAAGCATTTAATCAAAGTTTAAAAACATTTGTAAAGTATATACCGGTATCTTTTGGTAGTTGATATGTACCAAAATTATTCTTTCCAGTATTTTATTAGTGCATTGTCTTTAATGGTGATCTTATACCTAGTTGTATTTATGTTGCTTGTGTCTCACTTCCTATCAAACCCTTGTGGAGTCCATCTACGAAACAGTGGCCAAATTCTTGTTCTGAACTTCACATGACATTTTGACATTTCTGGAAACAAAAACATGCTGTGGAGTCCAGTGCAAGGGTTATATCGTTGTTTCACAGATAGACTTTGCGAGAGTTTGTTCAGATGTACAATGTACCATATGTTGACTGCAGTTGTACCATCTAAGCTAGCCTGCATAGTGGCGCTCTGGCAGGAGGGGGAAAGGGGGAAAAAAGGAGGGGGACTGGGGAAGAGGGGGAGGGAGTGCCTGCCATGATGCTATTGTTTTAGCATTTATACTCGTTCATTCTGGGTGCGGGAAATTCCTATTGGTCGAGAGGTGTATGATGTCAATCATCGCATTTCAATCTCTGGATGAAACATACAGAATGGTGGACGAAGATTTTGAAGAGAGTTTAAGAATTGTATTACCGGTATCTAGTTTAAAATAATTTAAAGGTGAAAGTTTCGATCTAAAGGAAGAGCAGCATCAGTCCATACGTCAATTATTCATTGGCATTTGGTGGCTATTCTACCCACTGGCTACGGGAAGAGTTTGATTTTTCAAATGCTTGCTCTCATCATCGCACAATGTCAAGGTTTTGGATTTGTAGTGGTTGTGGTTGTAATGGCACTCAGCATAATCAACCACCAGATCGAAGAAGCTCAATCCCTTGGGCTATCTGCATGTTCTCTGGCTGAGAAGTTAGAAAGCCTCGATGAAATAACATCTGTGTTTGCATCTGCCGTGAGTGTGTGACGGATCGAAGGTTTTTACAAGCCCTGAAGAAATGTCACTATTCCGTGATAACTTTAATAGTACTTAGCTTAGCTTTAGTAATAGATGAATCTCACACTGAAGGATAAGCAATAACAACTTTGATTTGAGAGCCGCTTGTCGTGTCGAGATCGTCAATAAAGCTTTGTCAACATCACAGTTTCGACAGATTCTTGACCTTTACCCAGGAGAAACAGAAGTAAACATGTAAAACGTTAGCTGAGCTGTGATTGGTTGAAGTGAGTGGGCGGTAAACGCTAAAACAATACCGTCATAGCAGGCGCTCCCTTCCCCTCTTCCCTACCTCCCCAGTCCCCCTCCTTTTTTCCCTTTCCCCTTTCCCTCTCCCCCCAGAGCGCCGTTACGCAGGCTACATCTAAGCTATTTTTGTTCAAGTTATTAGGCACATAATAATATATTTTGTTCTAAATCACAAAGGTGAAGGTATTACCTGATGTAGATCCACATTTAGCCACAGATGTCATCTTACATGTCTCACGCACATACCAAGAGGTAAAATAATACTACTAATAAGTCGGTTCTTGTATAGTGCATTTCACTCATTGTCTCAATGCGCTTTACAACCGATCGAAGACTTTTTCGGGCTGATGCACATGGCAGCCGATCAGCTTACAATCATGAGGAGTTGGTACGTTAGTGTGTTATGCCTCCTATTTGAAGTAGGCTGTTAACAATCCCCTACTCTTACAAAGAGTTCAACAGGTTCTTTTAATGTCCCCTGTGAACAGGTTAGATTAGGGTCGGGAGACATGACCTACAGTTTAACGTCCTGAGAAGACGTGAAGGTCTAACCATTTGCATATGTAATTACCAAGGCAGCGTGACCTTCTCCTCAGGTGTTATAAGACCCTGAGTGTTGGTGCGGCGGCCAGGGATCGAACCCATGACCTCCCGCACAACAGATCGGTGCACTACCAACTGAGCTAACTGGGAGGTGGTAAAATACAGATTTGTGTTTACTAGTTTCAAACGTCAATTCATCATCATTATGGAACAAGGAGAACAAGGGTTGAATGTCCAGTTGATAATTTGTGCTGCATCATGATTTAATTCTACATGTGTTTACCTTGTATCATGGTAGAGTTTCATTACAAGACATATAACTCAAGATTACCCAATTGAATTTGCTTACAGAAGCCCAATGCAATGTTTTGGGGCGAATGAAAAACTTATAAACAGGTTGCAATACAAGGCAATGCCTGTATGTAAACTGAAATTGAATTGAGAACATATGGAGGAAGGAAGAAAAGAGGGTACTCTTAAGATGACAAAATGAAGACAGTATAAGCAGCGCCTTTGGGCTATATGGATGAAGGCGCTTTACACATTTATTGTCTACAATTAATTATTATTATGACTGTGAATGTAGAAGAATAGTTAACAAAAGGAACAAAAGAAATGAAAAACTAGGGGATGGAGGGAAAGTGGAAGAGAAAGGAAAGAATGGAAAAAGGGATTACAGAAAAGTAGAGAATTAAATGAATGACTTCTAGTCATTTCATGGTATTACTACTGTAGTTAAAACTGCATGATTTATCAAGTGCTTTCATCACCAAATACTGTAGGTATGATGTATATGCAGTCAATCTTCTCATTCGTTCCTGTATTTAGGGTGCTATATTGTGCTTTCTCTCTGGTTGGGATGAAATCATGACTGTCTATGACTTGCTGTTAGAGAAAATCCCCCAACAACAGGTACATGGATAGTTTCCTATTCGCATCACTTCCTTTCATGCTTGATGAGTAAGAATAGGGCATTGCAACTATGTTCAGTCCGAATCAGAGTGAAAATATAATGTGCAAGGGAGGGAGGTAAAGTCTGAACACGCTTGCAGGACGGCGAGTTTCGTAAAGGTGGTTGTAATTACTAGTGTTGATCGCTTATGAGAGTGGTCGCAAGGACCTGAGCTTGGACTGTAGTAGTAAAACATGTGTATGCCTTATTAAAAGGAGCTGAGCTTGGACTGTAGTAGTAAAACATGTGTATGCCTTATTAAAAGGAGCTGAGCTTGGACTCTAGTAGTAAAACATGTGTATGGCTTATTAAAAGGAGCTGAGCTTGGACTGTAGTAGTAAAACATGTGTATGCCTTATTAAAAGGAGCTGAGCTTGGACTGTAGTAGTAAAACATGTGTATGCCTTATTAAAAGGAGCTGAGCTTGGACTGTAGTAGTAAAACATGTGTATGCCTTATTAAAAGGAGCTGAGCTTGGACTGTAGTAGTAAAACATGAGCTTATTAAAAGGACTGAGCTTGGACCGTAGTAGTAAAACATGTGTATGCCTTATTAAAAGGAGCTGAGCTTGGACCTTATAGTAGTAAAACATGTGTATGCCTTATTAAAAGGAGCTGAGCTTGGACTGTAGTAGTAAAACATGTGTATGGCTTATTAAAAGGAGCTGAGCTTGGACTGTAGTAGTAAAACATGTGTATGGCTTATTAAAAGGAGCTGAGCTACTGTAGTAGTAAAACATGTGTATGCCTTATTAAAAGGAGCTGAGCTTGGATGTAGTAGTAAAACATTATGCCTTATTAAAAGGAGCTGAGCTTGGACTGTAGTAGTAAAACATGTGTATGCCTTATTAAAAGGAGCTGAGCTTGGACTGTAGTAGTAAAACATGTGTATGCCTTATTAAAAGGAGCTGAGCTTGGACTGTAGTAGTAAAACATGTGTAGCTGAAAAGGAGCTGAGCTTGGACTGTAGTAGTAAAACATGTGTATGCCTTATTAAAAGGAGCTGAGCTTGGACTGTAGTAGTAAAACATGTGTATGGCTTATTAAAAGGAGCTGAGCTTGGACTGTAGTAGTAAAACATGTGTATGGCTTATTAAAAGGAGCTGAGCTTGGACTGTAGTAGTAAAACATGTGTATGCCTTATTAAAAGGAGCTGAGCTTGGACCGTAGTAGTAAAACATGTGTATGCCTTATTAAAAGGAGCTGAGCTTGGACTGTAGTAGTAAAACATGTGTATGGCTTATTAAAAGGAGCTGAGCTTGGACTGTAGTAGTAAAACATGTGTATGGCTTATTAAAAGGAGCTGAGCTTGGACTGTAGTAGTAAAACATGTGTATGCCTTATTAAAAGGAGCTGAGCTTGGACTGTAGTAGTAAAACATGTGTATGCCTTATTAAAAGGAGCTGAGCTTGGACTGTAGTAGTAAAACATGTGTATGCCTTATTAAAAGGAGCTGAGCTTGGACTGTAGTAGTAAAACATGTGTATGCCTTATTAAAAGGAGCTGAGCTTGGACCGTAGTAGTAAAACATGTGTATGCCTTATTAAAAGGAGCTGAGCTTGGACTGTAGTAGTAAAACATGTGTATGGCTTATTAAAAGGAGCTGAGCTTGGACTGTAGTAGTAAAACATGTGTATGGCTTATTAAAAGGAGCTGAGCTTGGACTGTAGTAGTAAAACATGTGTATGCCTTATTAAAAGGAGCTGAGCTTGGACTGTAGTAGTAAAACATGTGTATGGCTTATTAAAAGGAGCTGAGCTTGGACTGTAGTAGTAAAACATGTGTATGCCTTATTAAAAGGAGCTGAGCTTGGACTGTAGTAGTAAAACATGTGTATGCCTTATTAAAAGGAGCTGAGCTTGGACTCTAGTAGTAAAACATGTGTATGCCTTATTAAAAGGAGCTGAGCTTGGACTGTAGTAGTAAAACATGTGTATGGCTTATTAAAAGGAGCTGAGCTTGGACTGTAGTAGTAAAACATGTGTATGCCTTATTAAAAGGAGCTGAGCTTGGACTGTAGTAGTAAAACATGTGTATGCCTTATTAAAAGGAGCTGAGCTTGGACTGTAGTAGTAAAACATGTGTATGCCTTATTAAAAGGAGCTGAGCTTGGACTGTAGTAGTAAAAAAGGAGCATGTGTATGCCTTATTAAAAGGAGCTGAGCTTGGACTGTAGTAGTAAAACATGTGTATGGCTTATTAAAAGGAGCTGAGCTTGGACTGTAGTAGTAAAACATGTGTATGGCTTATTAAAAGGAGCTGAGCTTGGACTGTAGTAGTAAAACATGTGTATGGCTTATTAAAAGGAGCTGAGCTTGGACTGTAGTAGTAAAACATGTGTATGCCTTATTAAAAGGAGCTGAGCTTGGACTGTAGTAGTAAAACATGTGTATGCCTTATTAAAAGGAGCTGAGCTTGGACTGTAGTAGTAAAACATGTGTATGCCTTATTAAAAGGAGCTGAGCTTGGACTCTAGTAGTAAAACATGTGTATGCCTTATTAAAAGGAGCTGAGCTTGGACTGTAGTAGTAAAACATGTGTATGCCTTATTAAAAGGAGCTGAGCTTGGACTGTAGTAGTAAAACATGTGTATGGCTTATTAAAAGGAGCTGAGCTTGGACTGTAGTAGTAAAACATGTGTATGGCTTATTAAAAGGAGCTGAGCTTGGACTCTAGTAGTAGTAAAACATGTGTATGCCTTATTAAAAGGAGCTGAGCTTGGACCGTAGTAGTAAAACATGTGTATTCCTTATTAAAAGGAGCTGAGATTGGACTGTAGTAGTAAAACATGTGTATGCCTTATTAAAAGGAGCTGAGCTTGGACTGTAGTAGTAAAACATGTGTATGCCTTATTAAAAGGAGCTGAGCTTGGACCGTAGTAGTAAAAAAAACATGTGTATGGCTTATTAAAAGGAGCTGAGCTTGGACTGTAGTAGTAAAACATGTGTATGGCTTATTAAAAGGAGCTGAGCTTGGACTGTAGTAGTAAAACATGTGTATGCCTTATTAAAAGGAGCTGAGCTTGGACTGTAGTAGTAAAACATGTGTATGCCTTATTAAAAGGAGCTGAGCTTGGACTGTAGTAGTAAAACATGTGTATGGCTTATTGAGCTTGGACTGTAGTAGGAGCTGAGATGCCTTATTAAAAGGAGCTGAGCTACTGTAGTAAAAAACATGTGTATGCCTTATTAAAAGGAGCTGAGCTTGGACTGTAGTAGTAAAACATGTGTATGCCTTATTAAAAGGAGCTGAGCTTGGACTGTAGTAGTAAAACATGTGTATGGCTTATTAAAAGGAGCTGAGCTTGGACTGTAGTAGTAAAACATGTGTATGGCTTATTAAAAGGAGCTGAGCTTGGACTGTAGTAGTAAAACATGTGTATTCCTTATTAAAAGGAGCTGAGATTGGACTGTAGTAGTAAAACATGTGTATGCCTTATTAAAAGGAGCTGAGCTTGGACTGTAGTAGTAAAACATGTGTATGCCTTATTAAAAGGAGCTGAGCTTGGACTGTAGTAGTAAAACATGTGTATGCCTTATTAAAAGGAGCTGAGCTTGGACTGTAGTAGTAAAACATGTGTATGCCTTATTAAAAGGAGCTGAGCTTGGACTGTAGTAGTAAAACATGTGTATGGCTTATTAAAAGGAGCTGAGCTTGGACTGTAGTAGTAAAACATGTGTATGCCTTATTAAAAGGAGCTGAGCTTGGACTGTAGTAGTAAAACATGTGTATGCCTTATTAAAAGGAATAGTAGTAAAACATGTGTATGCCTTATTAAAAGGAGCTGAGCTTGGACTGTAGTAGTAAAACATGTGTATGCCTTATTAAAAGGAGCTGAGCTTGGACTGTAGTAGTAAAACATGTGTATGCCTTATTAAAAGGAGCTGAGCTTGGACTGTAGTAGTAAAACATGTGTATGCCTTATTAAAAGGAGCTGAGCTTGGACTGTAGTAGTAAAACATGTGTATGCCTTATTAAAAGGAGCTGAGCTTGGACTGTAGTAGTAAAACATGTGTATGCCTTATTAAAAGGAGCTGAGCTTGGACTGTAGTAGTAAAACATGTGTATGCCTTATTAAAAGGAGCTGAGCTTGGACTGTAGTAGTAAAACATGTGTATGCCTTATTACAAAGTTGCTTTGCCACTAAGCTAAAAAATATATATTATACTCTTTAAAAATAAACAATGTATAGAAGATGGTTTGAAAGGATCAATCTCATTCCCAGAGCCTGCATTCCTTATCATCTGCAACAAAGAAACACCGCAGACCATAAAGATTGCAGCCCAAACTGTATCATGCTGTATTGTTAGTGCTAAATAAATATTTGTTTTGTAGAAATCCTGCTACTGTATTCTTGTCTTGCATTCCATGTTACCACTGGCTAACCAGAATCAAGTGTTTGACAGGTACAACCATGTACAATGTATCTGTGAATTATATGAATTGCTTGCTATCAATAGATGTCATTTCTGGTTTCGTGTAGCCTGCAGAACAGACTGTTCAGGGGGAAAGGAAAGGAGGAGAGGGCAGGAAAGGAGGAGAGGGCAGGAAAGGAGGAGAGGGCAGGAAAGGAGGAGAGGGCAGGAAAGGAGGAGAGGGCAGGAAAGGAGGAGAGGGCAGGAAAGGAGGAGAGGGCAGGAAAGGAGGAGAGGGCAGGAAAGGAGGAGAGGGCAGGAAAGGAGGAGAGGGCAGGAAAGGAGGAGAGGGCAGGAAAGGAGGAGAGGGCAGGGGGGGAAGGAAAGGTGGGGAAGGGGAGGGGGGAAGGGAGAAGAGCCTGTGGACATTCTATTGAGAAAGCTGTTCCACGATACCAGGAGCTGGTATCAGGCTCTGATTGGTCTCCTAAAATCCCACTCCTTTCCTGCCCTCCCCTCTCCTCCTTTCCTGCCCTCCCCTTTTCCCCTCCCCTGGAGAGCCTGTTCTGCAGGCTAGTTTCGTGAGGAATTTTCATCAGCTGAATTGCACCTTTTCACTAGAATACTCTCTGCTTGATAGCACATGGGGGCAGTTTTGCCTCTCAGTCTAAGTTACATTATGAGAAGAGGACTTACTTGACATAGTGCTGTCGGGGTTCGCCATTAAGTAAAGCTATTATACTGATTGTTGCTTTTAACAGCGACAACATGTTTTGAAATTGGTGTATGTATTTTTTACATTATTGAACATGTACATAAGATTGAGGTTTCTTTCTTCCTTTTTTGCTTCCTATTTTTTAAGACGCATTTGGAAACCTTACATTGAATTTGAGCATGCCAATGTGTATTTGTTACTATATTGTTTCCTGCTGACTGTCATTTTGCTTGTATTTCTGTAGACCTGCTGGTGCAATACGGAAAATCATCTTAGCTACCAACATAGCAGAGACTTCAATCACTATTAATGATGTAGTGCATGTAATCAATGCAGGCAATGTGAAAGAAAAGACTTACGATGAACAGAAAAAGGTAAGTGAAATTGTTGAAGTAATTATAGACAGAGTGTAGTGGAAATACTCCAATTTTGAGTTGTCTAGACATCTTTCTACTCCTTGACTAGAGACACATTTGCTTTGTGTTAGCCTCAATTCAGTGTAAATTATTCACAAATACCAACAAGAAAAAATGTTGATATTGGACTATAATAGAAACCTTCCACATGCCGGGTACGGGTTATTCTCTGGATTGAGGCTAAGGCTGAGCAAATGCGTCTTTTGGAAAGGAGTACAGCGGTGTCTAAACAACTCGAAACTGGAATATTAAATAGACATTTCTATATCCATCGACACTACTCTAATTTTGTGACGGACTGACATACAGTCATTTCAGAAAACGTTGTCGCTGACCGGCCTCACGACTACGCGACTAGACCGAACGGGAGTATGGGTAGAAATCACTGAAGCAATAAATTATTCGCTCTGGAAATTTATTTTCTCATTATCATAATGGAGAGTAATACTCGAATGAATGTATGCCTTCGTGTTTTACGCAAGGAAAATAAGAGTGGGTGTCAATGACTCATTTTCGGTCAAGGACGTTCCGTGCTGTGACAATGTTCAGTCGTTTAAAGACCACTAAATCATCCAAACTACTCGCCAGCATAGTTCTTCACTGTAAAAATTTGAGGCATGGCTAGTCAGATATGCAGATTTAAAACTTCTTCAGTGATTTCTACCCATACTCCCGTTCGGTCTAGTTGCGTAGTCGGTGAGGCCGGTCGGCGACAATGTTTTCTGAAATGACTGTATATACTGACTGACGCACGGACTGACTGATTGAAATAATGAATGAGTAAGTGTCTAATGGATGAATGAATGAAAGTGCTGTGTTTGTTCATGACAGGTATCTTGCCTTGGTACTCACTGGTGTTCTAAAGCCAGCGTGACACAGAGGCGTGGCCGTGCTGGAAGATGTGGGCCTGGGTACTGCTTTAATTTGTTCACAAGGAAACAATTTGAAGAAATGGGTTCGTATAACTATTTAACTTCTTTCTGATTTAACTTACGTGACAATTCCACATTCAAGTGGAAGTGCTTGATTTCTGGTCTAGGTGGGAATTTTTATCAGCTGAATTACAAGTTACCAATAGAATTCCCACTGCTTGAATGAACAAGGAAGGAAGTCTTTGGCCACCATTTGGACTCAGATAACGAGTTTCATGGTTAAAACCCAGCAATTCATGTGACTTAAAACGGCACGCATGCCTGTATGTGACATATTTTTCTCTCTACAGAATCTTACCAAAAACCAGAGATGCTGAGAATGTCTTTGGAAGAGATTGTTCTCCAGTCCAAGGTGTGTATTTGTGACATATTCTCTGTCACGTCACAGATGTAGGTCAGATAATGTCACGTAAGTTATGTCACACAAGGTTATGTTTTGCAAAGTAAGCAGAGTTATGTTGTGTGACATAGCACTGTGTAACGTTATGTATCTCATCATGTCACGCATGATTATATGTAGAATAATCCATTATATATTTGACCACAGATCCAAAGTTCTGATTGCACCGCTGACCAGTTCCTATCCAAAGCCCTGGACCCGCCCTCTGCAGACTCAGGTACTACAAGTAACGGTTCATTCTTCTCTCTTGATTTAGAGTTGTTTTCGTATGAGTGGGAGACCTACGGTACCATGACACTCAAATGGCTTCCTTTCTGAACCAATCAAAAAGCGTGCAGATGCATCTCATCCAATCAAACTCTTTCGATTTCCCACTCATTCAATTTCCCACTCATTCAATTTCCCACTCATTCGATTTCCCACTCATTCAATTTCCCACTCATTCAATTTCCGACTCATACGAAAACTCTAAATCAACCTGGTGCTCACTCGTGACGTGGACTTTTTAAAAAGAGTCTTGTTTGTTAAAATGTTTTTTGTTTGTTTGTTGAAGTTCAAAATGCTGTGGACCTGTTGAAGGATATCGGAGCCCTGGACGACAAGGTATCCCTCATTAGCATGCCAAGTTTGACTCTTCTACGTCTCTCTTGGGTTCAGTCCCATTACCAGTTGTCTTGAGTTACAAGATGGTGGCCAACGCGGTTGCCAAGGGTAACGTGACATCACTCCCTGAAATCATTAGCGACGCCATGGGATTTTACCAGATTGAGGAGTATGATAATTCTAATTGTATTGGGTTTGTTGTAGGAAATGTTGACCACCCTGGGCCGACACATGGCAAACCTGCCTGTTGACCCAAGAATAGCCAAGATGATTGTCTATGCTACAGTCTTTAGGTAACTAATGCAGAGGTCACGTGACACGTTGCAATGCATGTTATCATTATTATCATCATCATATTTGTTTAGAAAGAAACTCTTTAGAATTCGTATGCGATGTTCTCATGGAAACAATGAATCCATTTTGGATTAGTAGAGTTTTGTTACATAATCGAAAAAACGACATTGCTTCACAGAAGCATGGTAAATCTCCTGTACGTTGATGTCTCCTGGCCCCAGTTGTACGAACTCCGTTGGGAGAAATCCTTATCCAGTGGATAAGCTATAACACCATTTAACTTCGTACACCCAGGGCCTGTACGTTGATGTCTCCTGGCCCCAGTTGTACGAACTCCATTGGGAGAAATCCTTATCCAGTGGATAAGTTATAACACCATTTAACTTCGTACACCCAGGGCCTGTACGTTGATGTCTCCTGGCCCCAGTTGTATGAACTCCGTTGGGAGAAATCCTTATCCAGTGGATAAGCTATAACACCATTTAACTTCGTACACCCAGGGCCTGTACGTTGATGTCTCCTGGCCCCAGTTGTACGAACTCCATTGGGAGAAATCCTTATCCAGTGGATAAGTTATAACACCATTTAACTTCGTACACCCAGGGCCTGTACGTTGATGTCTCCTGGCCCCAGTTGTATGAACTCCGTTGGGAGAAATCCTTATCCAGTGGATAAGTTATAACACCATTTAACTTCGTAGTACACCCAGGGCCTGTACGTTGATGTCTCCTGGCCCCAGTTGTACGAACTCCGTTGGGAGAAATCCTTATCCAGTGGATAAGTTATAATACCATTTAACTTCGTACACCCGGGGCCTGTACGTTGATGACATGCAATATTGTTTCAGATGTGTTGATCCAGTGTTAACTATTGCTGCTGCTCTCTCATACCGTGACCCCTTTCTTACTCCCGTGAAGAAACGCGCCGAAGCTGACAAGGTTAGCAGTCCAATGACATACTTTACACTGTAAGACTTGACTATCGTGAGAGTAAAGTTGAAACGTAATCGTAGAATCACAGATGTTACGACCTGTGTGTGTTGCGTAGTCGTTGATTACTAAAAATAACCAGCCAATCACATGATAGAATTTTAGCACCTAGATTAGCCTAATGCATAAAACATGCACTGCTCGTGGTCTACACTAGTAGACTGTTACAAGTTACCGACGTTAAATAAGGTTGCTTTACTTTGCTTTACTTTTACTTTAGTATTCACGAAATTAGTATATCCCCCTCCATATAGCAAATTGGTCAGTGGTTATTCACTCGTGCTTTGCCCCAATTTCTTGAGAATAGACAATAAATCGACTGCCCGTGGTCTACACTAGTATTCACGAAATTAGTATATCCCCCTCCATATAGCAAATTGGTCAGTGGTTATTCACTCGTGCTTTGCCCCAATTTCTTGAGAATAGACAATAAATCGACTGCCCGTGGTCTACACTAGTATTCACGAAATTAGTATATCCCCCTCCATATAGCAAATTGGTCAGTGGTTATTCACTCGTGCTTTGCCCCAATTTCTTGAGAATAGACAATAAATCGACTGCCCGTGGTCTACACTAGTATTCACGAAATTAGTATATCCCCCTCCATATAGCAAATTGGTCAGTGGTTATTCACTCGTGCTTTGCCCCAATTTCTTGAGAATAGACAATAAATCGACTGCCCGTGGTCTACACTAGTATTCACGAAATTAGTATATCCCCCTCCATATAGCAAATTGGTCAGTGGTTATTCACTCGTGCTTTGCCCCAATTTCTTGAGAATAGACAATAAATCGACTGCCCGTGGTCTACACTAGTATTCACGAAATTAGTATATCCCCCTCCATATAGCAAATTGGTCAGTGGTTATTCACTCGTGCTTTGCCCCAATTTCTTGAGAATAGACAATAAATCGACTGCCCATGGTCTACACTAGTATTCACGAAATTAGTATATCCCCCTCCATATAGCAAATTGGTCAGTGGTTATTCACTCGTGCTTTGCCCCAATTTCTTGAGAATAGACAATAAATCGACTGCCCGTGGTCTACACTAGTATTCACGAAATTAGTATATCCCCCTCCATATAGCAAATTGGTCAGTGGTTATTCACTCGTGCTTTGCCCCAATTTCTTGAGAATAGACAATAAATCGACTGCCCGTGGTCTACACTAGTATTCACGAAATTAGTATATCCCCCTCCATATAGCAAATTGGTCAGTGGTTATTCACTCGTGCTTTGCCCCAATTTCTTGAGAATAGACAATAAATCGACTGCCCGTGGTCTACACTAGTATTCACGAAATTAGTATATCCCCCTCCATATAGCAAATTGGTCAGTGGTTATTCACTCGTGCTTTGCCCCAATTTCTTGAGAATAGACAATAAATCGACTGCCCGTGGTCTACACTAGTATTCACGAAATTAGTATATCCCCCTCCATATAGCAAATTGGTCAGTGGTTATTCACTCGTGCTTTGCCCCAATTTCTTGAGAATAGACAATAAATCGACTGCCCGTGGTCTACACTAGTATTCACGAAATTAGTATATCCCCCTCCATATAGCAAATTGGTCAGTGGTTATTCACTCGTGCTTTGCCCCAATTTCTTGAGAATAGACAATAAATCGACTGCCCGTGGTCTACACTAGTATTCACGAAATTAGTATATCCCCCTCCATATAGCAAATTGGTCAGTGGTTATTCACTCGTGCTTTGCCCCAATTTCTTGAGAATAGACAATAAATCGACTGCCCGTGGTCTACACTAGTATTCACGAAATTAGTATATCCCCCTCCATATAGCAAATTGGTCAGTGGTTATTCACTCGTGCTTTGCCCCAATTTCTTGAGAATAGACAATAAATCGACTGCCCGTGGTCTACACTAGTATTCACGAAATTAGTATATCCCCCTCCATATAGCAAATTGGTCAGTGGTTATTCACTCGTGCTTTGCCCCAATTTCTTGAGAATAGACAATAAATCGACTGCCCGTGGTCTACACTAGTATTCACGAAATTAGTATATCCCCCTCCATATAGCAAATTGGTCAGTGGTTATTCACTCGTGCTTTGCCCCAATTTCTTGAGAATAGACAATAAATCGACTGCCCGTGGTCTACACTAGTATTCACGAAATTAGTATATCCCCCTCCATATAGCAAATTGGTCAGTGGTTATTCACTCGTGCTTTGCCCCAATTTCTTGAGAATAGACAATAAATCGACTGCCCGTGGTCTACACTAGTATTCACGAAATTAGTATATCCCCCTCCATATAGCAAATTGGTCAGTGGTTATTCACTCGTGCTTTGCCCCAATTTCTTGAGAATAGACAATAAATCGACTGCCCGTGGTCTACACTAGTATTCACGAAATTAGTATATCCCCCTCCATATAGCAAATTGGTCAGTGGTTATTCACTCGTGCTTTGCCCCAATTTCTTGAGAATAGACAATAAATCGACTGCCCGTGGTCTACACTAGTATTCACGAAATTAGTATATCCCCCTCCATATAGCAAATTTTGGTCAGTGGTTATTCACTCGTGCTTTGCCCCAATTTCTTGAGAATAGACAATAAATCGACTGCCCGTGGTCTACACTAGTATTCACGAAATTAGTATATCCCCCTCCATATAGCAAATTGGTCAGTGGTTATTCACTCGTGCTTTGCCCCATTTCTTGAGAATAGACAATAAATCGACTGCCCGTGGTCTACACTAGTATTCACGAAATTAGTATATCCCCCTCCATATAGCAAATTGGTCAGTGGTTATTCACTCGTGCTTTGCCCCAATTTCTTGAGAATAGACAATAAATCGACTGCCCGTGGTCTACACTAGTATTCACGAAATTAGTATATCCCCCTCCATATAGCAAATTGGTCAGTGGTTATTCACTCGTGCTTTGCCCCAATTTCTTGAGAATAGACAATAAATCGACTGCCCGTGGTCTACACTAGTATTCACGAAATTAGTATATCCCCCTCCATATAGCAAATTGGTCAGTGGTTATTCACTCGTGCTTTGCCCCAATTTCTTGAGAATAGACAATAAATCGACTGCCCGTGGTCTACACTAGTATTCACGAAATTAGTATATCCCCCTCCATATAGCAAATTGGTCAGTGGTTATTCACTCGTGCTTTGCCCCAATTTCTTGAGAATAGACAATAAATCGACTGCCCGTGGTCTACACTAGTATTCACGAAATTAGTATATCCCCCTCCATATAGCAAATTGGTCAGTGGTTATTCACTCGTGCTTTGCCCCAATTTCTTGAGAATAGACAATAAATCGACTGCCCGTGGTCTACACTAGTATTCACGAAATTAGTATATCCCCCTCCATATAGCAAATTGGTCAGTGGTTATTCACTCGTGCTTTGCCCCAATTTCTTGAGAATAGACAATAAATCGACTGCCCGTGGTCTACACTAGTATTCACGAAATTAGTATATCCCCCTCCATATAGCAAATTGGTCAGTGGTTATTCACTCGTGCTTTGCCCCAATTTCTTGAGAATAGACAATAAATCGACTGCCCGTGGTCTACACTAGTATTCACGAAATTAGTATATCCCCCTCCATATAGCAAATTGGTCAGTGGTTATTCACTCGTGCTTTGCCCCAATTTCTTGAGAATAGACAATAAATCGACTGCCCGTGGTCTACACTAGTATTCACGAAATTAGTATATCCCCCTCCATATAGCAAATTGGTCAGTGGTTATTCACTCGTGCTTTGCCCCAATTTCTTGAGAATAGACAATAAATCGACTGCCCGTGGTCTACACTAGTATTCACGAAATTAGTATATCCCCCTCCATATAGCAAATTGGTCAGTGGTTATTCACTCGTGCTTTGCCCCAATTTCTTGAGAATAGACAATAAATCGACTGCCCGTGGTCTACACTAGTATTCACGAAATTAGTATATCCCCCTCCATATAGCAAATTGGTCAGTGGTTATTCACTCGTGCTTTGCCCCAATTTCTTGAGAATAGACAATAAATCGACTGCCCGTGGTCTACACTAGTATTCACGAAATTAGTATATCCCCCTCCATATAGCAAATTGGTCAGTGGTTATTCACTCGTGCTTTGCCCCAATTTCTTGAGAATAGACAATAAATCGACTGCCCGTGGTCTACACTAGTATTCACGAAATTAGTATATCCCCCTCCATATAGCAAATTGGTCAGTGGTTATTCACTCGTGCTTTGCCCCAATTTCTTGAGAATAGACAATAAATCGACTGCCCGTGGTCTACACTAGTATTCACGAAATTAGTATATCCCCCTCCATATAGCAAATTGGTCAGTGGTTATTCACTCGTGCTTTGCCCCAATTTCTTGAGAATAGACAATAAATCGACTGCCCGTGGTCTACACTAGTATTCACGAAATTAGTATATCCCCCTCCATATAGCAAATTGGTCAGTGGTTATTCACTCGTGCTTTGCCCCAATTTCTTGAGAATAGACAATAAATCGACTGCCCGTGGTCTACACTAGTATTCACGAAATTAGTATATCCCCCTCCATATAGCAAATTGGTCAGTGGTTATTCACTCGTGCTTTGCCCCAATTTCTTGAGAATAGACAATAAATCGACTGCCCGTGGTCTACACTAGTATTCACGAAATTAGTATATCCCCCTCCATATAGCAAATTGGTCAGTGGTTATTCACTCGTGCTTTGCCCCAATTTCTTGAGAATAGACAATAAATCGACTGCCCGTGGTCTACACTAGTATTCACGAAATTAGTATATCCCCCTCCATATAGCAAATTGGTCAGTGGTTATTCACTCGTGCTTTGCCCCAATTTCTTGAGAATAGACAATAAATCGACTGCCCGTGGTCTACACTAGTATTCACGAAATTAGTATATCCCCCTCCATATAGCAAATTGGTCAGTGGTTATTCACTCGTGCTTTGCCCCAATTTCTTGAGAATAGACAATAAATCGACTGCCCGTGGTCTACACTAGTATTCACGAAATTAGTATATCCCCCTCCATATAGCAAATTCAATGGTCAGTGGTTATTCACTCGTGCTTTGCCCCAATTTCTTGAGAATAGACAATAAATCGACTGCCCGTGGTCTACACTAGTATTCACGAAATTAGTATATCCCCCTCCATATAGCAAATTGGTCAGTGGTTATTCACTCGTGCTTTGCCCCAATTTCTTGAGAATAGACAATAAATCGACTGCCCGTGGTCTACACTAGTATTCACGAAATTAGTATATATATCCCCCTCCATATAGCAAATTGGTCAGTGGTTATTCACTCGTGCTTTGCCCCAATTTCTTGAGAATAGACAATAAATCGACTGCCCGTGGTCTACACTAGTATTCACGAAATTAGTATATCCCCTCCATATAGCAAATTGGTCAGTGGTTATTCACTCGTGCTTTGCCCCAATTTCTTGAGAATAGACAATAAATCGACTGCCCGTGGTCTACACTAGTATTCACGAAATTAGTATATCCCCCTCCATATAGCAAATTGGTCAGTGGTTATTCACTCGTGCTTTGCCCCAATTTCTTGAGAATAGACAATAAATCGACTGCCCGTGGTCTACACTAGTATTCACGAAATTAGTATATCCCCCTCCATATAGCAAATTGGTCAGTGGTTATTCACTCGTGCTTTGCCCCAATTTCTTGAGAATAGACAATAAATCGACTGCCCGTGGTCTACACTAGTATTCACGAAATTAGTATATCCCCCTCCATATAGCAAATTGGTCAGTGGTTATTCACTCGTGCTTTGCCCCAATTTCTTGAGAATAGACAATAAATCGACTGCCCGTGGTCTACACTAGTATTCACGAAATTAGTATATCCCCCTCCATATAGCAAATTGGTCAGTGGTTATTCACTCGTGCTTTGCCCCAATTTCTTGAGAATAGACAATAAATCGACTGCCCGTGGTCTACACTAGTATTCACGAAATTAGTATATCCCCCTCCATATAGCAAATTGGTCAGTGGTTATTCACTCGTGCTTTGCCCCAATTTCTTGAGAATAGACAATAAATCGACTGCCCGTGGTCTACACTAGTATTCACGAAATTAGTATATCCCCCTCCATATAGCAAATTGGTCAGTGGTTATTCACTCGTGCTTTGCCCCAATTTCTTGAGAATAGACAATAAATCGACTGCCCGTGGTCTACACTAGTATTCACGAAATTAGTATATCCCCCTCCATATAGCAAATTGGTCAGTGGTTATTCACTCGTGCTTTGCCCCAATTTCTTGAGAATAGACAATAAATCGACTGCCCGTGGTCTACACTAGTATTCACGAAATTAGTATATCCCCCTCCATATAGCAAATTGGTCAGTGGTTATTCACTCGTGCTTTGCCCCAATTTCTTGAGAATAGACAATAAATCGACTGCCCGTGGTCTACACTAGTATTCACGAAATTAGTATATCCCCCTCCATATAGCAAATTGGTCAGTGGTTATTCACTCGTGCTTTGCCCCAATTTCTTGAGAATAGACAATAAATCGACTGCCCGTGGTCTACACTAGTATTCACGAAATTAGTATATCCCCCTCCATATAGCAAATTGGTCAGTGGTTATTCACTCGTGCTTTGCCCCAATTTCTTGAGAATAGACAATAAATCGACTGCCCGTGGTCTACACTAGTATTCACGAAATTAGTATATCCCCCTCCATATAGCAAATTGGTCAGTGGTTATTCACTCGTGCTTTGCCCCAATTTCTTGAGAATAGACAATAAATCGACTGCCCGTGGTCTACACTAGTATTCACGAAATTAGTATATCCCCCTCCATATAGCAAATTGGTCAGTGGTTATTCACTCGTGCTTTGCCCCAATTTCTTGAGAATAGACAATAAATCGACTGCCCGTGGTCTACACTAGTATTCACGAAATTAGTATATCCCCCTCCATATAGCAAATTGGTCAGTGGTTATTCACTCGTGCTTTGCCCCAATTTCTTGAGAATAGACAATAAATCGACTGCCCGTGGTCTACACTAGTATTCACGAAATTAGTATATCCCCCTCCATATAGCAAATTGGTCAGTGGTTATTCACTCGTGCTTTGCCCCAATTTCTTGAGAATAGACAATAAATCGACTGCCCGTGGTCTACACTAGTATTCACGAAATTAGTATATCCCCCTCCATATAGCAAATTGGTCAGTGGTTATTCACTCGTGCTTTGCCCCAATTTCTTGAGAATAGACAATAAATCGACTGCCCGTGGTCTACACTAGTATTCACGAAATTAGTATATCCCCCTCCATATAGCAAATTGGTCAGTGGTTATTCACTCGTGCTTTGCCCCAATTTCTTGAGAATAGACAATAAATCGACTGCCCGTGGTCTACACTAGTATTCACGAAATTAGTATATCCCCCTCCATATAGCAAATTGGTCAGTGGTTATTCACTCGTGCTTTGCCCCAATTTCTTGAGAATAGACAATAAATCGACTGCCCGTGGTCTACACTAGTATTCACGAAATTAGTATATCCCCCTCCATATAGCAAATTGGTCAGTGGTTATTCACTCGTGCTTTGCCCCAATTTCTTGAGAATAGACAATAAATCGACTGCCCGTGGTCTACACTAGTATTCACGAAATTAGTATATCCCCCTCCATATAGCAAATTGGTCAGTGGTTATTCACTCGTGCTTTGCCCCAATTTCTTGAGAATAGACAATAAATCGACTGCCCGTGGTCTACACTAGTATTCACGAAATTAGTATATCCCCCTCCATATAGCAAATTGGTCAGTGGTTATTCACTCGTGCTTTGCCCCAATTTCTTGAGAATAGACAATAAATCGACTGCCCGTGGTCTACACTAGTATTCACGAAATTAGTATATCCCCCTCCATATAGCAAATTGGTCAGTGGTTATTCACTCGTGCTTTGCCCCAATTTCTTGAGAATAGACAATAAATCGACTGCCCGTGGTCTACACTAGTATTCACGAAATTAGTATATCCCCCTCCATATAGCAAATTGGTCAGTGGTTATTCACTCGTGCTTTGCCCCAATTTCTTGAGAATAGACAATAAATCGACTGCCCGTGGTCTACACTAGTATTCACGAAATTAGTATATCCCCCTCCATATAGCAAATTGGTCAGTGGTTATTCACTCGTGCTTTGCCCCAATTTCTTGAGAATAGACAATAAATCGACTGCCCGTGGTCTACACTAGTATTCACGAAATTAGTATATCCCCCTCCATATAGCAAATTGGTCAGTGGTTATTCACTCGTGCTTTGCCCCAATTTCTTGAGAATAGACAATAAATCGACTGCCCGTGGTCTACACTAGTATTCACGAAATTAGTATATCCCCCTCCATATAGCAAATTGGTCAGTGGTTATTCACTCGTGCTTTGCCCCAATTTCTTGAGAATAGACAATAAATCGACTGCCCGTGGTCTACACTAGTATTCACGAAATTAGTATATCCCCCTCCATATAGCAAATTGGTCAGTGGTTATTCACTCGTGCTTTGCCCCAATTTCTTGAGAATAGACAATAAATCGACTGCCCGTGGTCTACACTAGTATTCACGAAATTAGTATATCCCCCTCCATATAGCAAATTGGTCAGTGGTTATTCACTCGTGCTTTGCCCCAATTTCTTGAGAATAGACAATAAATCGACTGCCCGTGGTCTACACTAGTATTCACGAAATTAGTATATCCCCCTCCATATAGCAAATTGGTCAGTGGTTATTCACTCGTGCTTTGCCCCAATTTCTTGAGAATAGACAATAAATCGACTGCCCGTGGTCTACACTAGTATTCACGAAATTAGTATATCCCCCTCCATATAGCAAATTGGTCAGTGGTTATTCACTCGTGCTTTGCCCCAATTTCTTGAGAATAGACAATAAATCGACTGCCCGTGGTCTACACTAGTATTCACGAAATTAGTATATCCCCCTCCATATAGCAAATTGGTCAGTGGTTATTCACTCGTGCTTTGCCCCAATTTCTTGAGAATAGACAATAAATCGACTGCCCGTGGTCTAAACACTAGTATTCACGAAATTAGTATATCCCCCTCCATATAGCAAATTGGTCAGTGGTTATTCACTCGTGCTTTGCCCCAATTTCTTGAGAATAGACAATAAATCGACTGCCCGTGGTCTACACTAGTATTCACGAAATTAGTATATCCCCCTCCATATAGCAAATTGGTCAGTGGTTATTCACTCGTGCTTTGCCCCAATTTCTTGAGAATAGACAATAAATCGACTGCCCGTGGTCTACACTAGTATTCACGAAATTAGTATATCCCCCTCCATATAGCAAATTGGTCAGTGGTTATTCACTCGTGCTTTGCCCCAATTTCTTGAGAATAGACAATAAATCGACTGCCCGTGGTCTACACTAGTATTCACGAAATTAGTATATCCCCCTCCATATAGCAAATTGGTCAGTGGTTATTCACTCGTGCTTTGCCCCAATTTCTTGAGAATAGACAATAAATCGACTGCCCGTGGTCTACACTAGTATTCACGAAATTAGTATCCCCCTCCATATAGCAAATTGGTCAGTGGTTATTCACTCGTGCTTTGCCCCAATTTCTTGAGAATAGACAATAAATCGACTGCCCGTGGTCTACACTAGTATTCACGAAATTAGTATATCCCCCTCCATATAGCAAATTGGTCAGTGGTTATTCACTCGTGCTTTGCCCCAATTTCTTGAGAATAGACAATAAATCGACTGCCCGTGGTCTACACTAGTATTCACGAAATTAGTATATCCCCCTCCATATAGCAAATTGGTCAGTGGTTATTCACTCGTGCTTTGCCCCAATTTCTTGAGAATAGACAATAAATCGACTGCCCGTGGTCTACACTAGTATTCACGAAATTAGTATATCCCCCTCCATATAGCAAATTGGTCAGTGGTTATTCACTCGTGCTTTGCCCCAATTTCTTGAGAATAGACAATAAATCGACTGCCCGTGGTCTACACTAGTATTCACGAAATTAGTATATCCCCCTCCATATAGCAAATTGGTCAGTGGTTATTCACTCGTGCTTTGCCCCAATTTCTTGAGAATAGACAATAAATCGACTGCCCGTGGTCTACACTAGTATTCACGAAATTAGTATATCCCCCTCCATATAGCAAATTGGTCAGTGGTTATTCACTCGTGCTTTGCCCCAATTTCTTGAGAATAGACAATAAATCGACTGCCCGTGGTCTACACTAGTATTCACGAAATTAGTATATCCCCCTCCATATAGCAAATTGGTCAGTGGTTATTCACTCGTGCTTTGCCCCAATTTCTTGAGAATAGACAATAAATCGACTGCCCGTGGTCTACACTAGTATTCACGAAATTAGTATATCCCCCTCCATATAGCAAATTGGTCAGTGGTTATTCACTCGTGCTTTGCCCCAATTTCTTGAGAATAGACAATAAATCGACTGCCCGTGGTCTACACTAGTATTCACGAAATTAGTATATCCCCCTCCATATAGCAAATTGGTCAGTGGTTATTCACTCGTGCTTTGCCCCAATTTCTTGAGAATAGACAATAAATCGACTGCCCGTGGTCTACACTAGTATTCACGAAATTAGTATATCCCCCTCCATATAGCAAATTGGTCAGTGGTTATTCACTCGTGCTTTGCCCCAATTTCTTGAGAATAGACAATAAATCGACTGCCCGTGGTCTACACTAGTATTCACGAAATTAGTATATCCCCCTCCATATAGCAAATTGGTCAGTGGTTATTCACTCGTGCTTTGCCCCAATTTCTTGAGAATAGACAATAAATCGACTGCCCGTGGTCTACACTAGTATTCACGAAATTAGTATATCCCCCTCCATATAGCAAAATTGGTCAGTGGTTATTCACTCGTGCTTTGCCCCAATTTCTTGAGAATAGACAATAAATCGACTGCCCGTGGTCTACACTAGTATTCACGAAATTAGTATATCCCCCTCCATATAGCAAATTGGTCAGTGGTTATTCACTCGTGCTTTGCCCCAATTTCTTGAGAATAGACAATAAATCGACTGCCCGTGGTCTACACTAGTATTCACGAAATTAGTATATCCCCCTCCATATAGCAAATTGGTCAGTGGTTATTCACTCGTGCTTTGCCCCAATTTCTTGAGAATAGACAATAAATCGACTGCCCGTGGTCTACACTAGTATTCACGAAATTAGTATATCCCCCTCCATATAGCAAATTGGTCAGTGGTTATTCACTCGTGCTTTGCCCCAATTTCTTGAGAATAGACAATAAATCGACTGCCCGTGGTCTACACTAGTATTCACGAAATTAGTATATCCCCCTCCATATAGCAAATTGGTCAGTGGTTATTCACTCGTGCTTTGCCCCAATTTCTTGAGAATAGACAATAAATCGACTGCCCGTGGTCTACACTAGTATTCACGAAATTAGTATATCCCCCTCCATATAGCAAATTGGTCAGTGGTTATTCACTCGTGCTTTGCCCCAATTTCTTGAGAATAGACAATAAATCGACTGCCCGTGGTCTACACTAGTATTCACGAAATTAGTATATCCCCCTCCATATAGCAAATTGGTCAGTGGTTATTCACTCGTGCTTTGCCCCAATTTCTTGAGAATAGACAATAAATCGACTGCCCGTGGTCTACACTAGTATTCACGAAATTAGTATATCCCCCTCCATATAGCAAATTGGTCAGTGGTTATTCACTCGTGCTTTGCCCCAATTTCTTGAGAATAGACAATAAATCGACTGCCCGTGGTCTACACTAGTATTCACGAAATTAGTATATCCCCCTCCATATAGCAAATTGGTCAGTGGTTATTCACTCGTGCTTTGCCCCAATTTCTTGAGAATAGACAATAAATCGACTGCCCGTGGTCTACACTAGTATTCACGAAATTAGTATATCCCCCTCCATATAGCAAATTGGTCAGTGGTTATTCACTCGTGCTTTGCCCCAATTTCTTGAGAATAGACAATAAATCGACTGCCCGTGGTCTACACTAGTATTCACGAAATTAGTATATCCCCCTCCCATATAGCAAATTGGTCAGTGGTTATTCACTCGTGCTTTGCCCCAATTTCTTGAGAATAGACAATAAATCGACTGCCCGTGGTCTACACTAGTATTCACGAAATTAGTATATCCCCCTCCATATAGCAAATTGGTCAGTGGTTATTCACTCGTGCTTTGCCCCAATTTCTTGAGAATAGACAATAAATCGACTGCCCGTGGTCTACACTAGTATTCACGAAATTAGTATATCCCCCTCCATATAGCAAATTGGTCAGTGGTTATTCACTCGTGCTTTGCCCCAATTTCTTGAGAATAGACAATAAATCGACTGCCCGTGGTCTACACTAGTATTCACGAAATTAGTATATCCCCCTCCATATAGCAAATTGGTCAGTGGTTATTCACTCGTGCTTTGCCCCAATTTCTTGAGAATAGACAATAAATCGACTGCCCGTGGTCTACACTAGTATTCACGAAATTAGTATATCCCCCTCCATATAGCAAATTGGTCAGTGGTTATTCACTCGTGCTTTGCCCCAATTTCTTGAGAATAGACAATAAATCGACTGCCCGTGGTCTACACTAGTATTCACGAAATTAGTATATCCCCCTCCATATAGCAAATTGGTCAGTGGTTATTCACTCGTGCTTTGCCCCAATTTCTTGAAAATAGACAATAAATCGACTGCCCGTGGTCTACACTAGTATTCACGAAATTAGTATATCCCCCTCCATATAGCAAATTGGTCAGTGGTTATTCACTCGTGCTTTGCCCCAATTTCTTGAGAATAGACAATAAATCGACTGCCCGTGGTCTACACTAGTATTCACGAAATTAGTATATCCCCCTCCATATAGCAAATTGGTCAGTGGTTATTCACTCGTGCTTTGCCCCAAATTTCTTGAAATAGACAATAAATCGACTGCCCGTGGTCTACACTAGTATTCACGAAATTAGTATATCCCCCTCCATATAGCAAATTGGTCAGTGGTTATTCACTCGTGCTTTGCCCCAATTCTTGAGAATAGACAATAAATCGACTGCCCGTGGTCTACACTAGTATTCACGAAATTAGTATATCCCCCTCCATATAGCAAATTGGTCAGTGGTTATTCACTCGTGCTTTGCCCCAATTTCTTGAGAATAGACAATAAATCGACTGCCCGTGGTCTACACTAGTATTCACGAAATTAGTATATCCCCCTCCATATAGCAAATTGGTCAGTGGTTATTCACTCGTGCTTTGCCCCAATTCCTTGAAAATAGACAATAAATCGACTGCCCGTGGTCTACACTAGTATTCACGAAATTAGTATATCCCCCTCCATATAGCAAATTGGTCAGTGGTTATTCACTCGTGCTTTGCCCCAATTTCTTGAGAATAGAAAATAAAGCAACGGCTCATAGTTTTTAGAATCATGGTAAATTATACATATAAATGAATAAGAAGCAATAACCCCACGTTCTTTTCACGTTATTGCTTCTTACTTATAGTTTTTCATCGAACAAAATATAGCCAATCAGAGTGTAGTATATAGCCATTACATTTCGTGTAGTATCATGTCAGTCATTGCTATATACCCTTCATTTCAGACACGATGCAGCTTTGCTCATGGATTAGACAGTGATCACGTGGCTCTACTCAATGCGTACGAGGGCTGGGTCGAGTCGGTGTGGACTGGTAACGACAGAGATTACATCAATAAGAATTTCCTACACAGAGGAACACTGAACATGATACAAGGTAAGCATGTCCATGGGTACATAGGGGAGGGGAGGGGGCAGTCTGTATGCACAGACAGTATATCAATTAGAATTTCCTACACAGAGGAACACTGAACGTGATACAAGGTAAGCATGTCCATGGGTACATAGGGGGAGGGGAGGGGGCAGTCTGTATACACAGACAGTATATCAATAAGAATTTCCTACACAGAGGAACACTGAACGTGATACAAGGTAAGCATGTCCATGGGTACATAGGGGGAGGGGAGGGGGCAGTCTGTATGCACATAGAGTATATCAATTAGAATTTCCTACACAGAGGAACACTGAACGTGATACAAGGTAAGCATGTCCATGGGTACATAGGGGGAGGGGAGGGGGCAGTCTGTATGCACAGACAGTATATCAATAAGAATTTCCTACACAGAGGAACACTGAACGTGATACAAGGTAAGCATGTCCATGGGTACATAGGGGGAGGGGAGGGGGCAGTCTGTATGCACATAGAGTATATCAATTATAATTTCCTACACAGAGGTACACTGAACATGATACAAGGTAAGCATGTCCATGGGTACATAGGGGGAGGGGAGGGGGCAGTCTGTGTGCACATAGAGTATATCAATTAGAATTTCCTACACAGAGGTACACTGAACGTGATACAAGGTAAGCATGTCCATGGGTACATAGGGGGAGGGGAGGGGGCAGTCTGTATGCACATAGAGTATATCAATTAGAATTTCCTACACAGAGGAACACTGAACGTGATACAAGGTAAGCATGTCCATGGGTACATAGGGGGAGGGGAGGGGGCAGTCTGTATGCACAGACAGTATATCAATAAGAATTTCCTACACAGAGGAACACTGAACGTGATACAAGGTAAGCATGTCCATGGGTACATAGGGGGAGGGGAGGGGGCAGTCTGTATGCACATAGAGTATATCAATTAGAATTTCCTACACAGAGGTACACTGAACATGATACAAGGTAAGCATGTCCATGGGTACATAGGGGGAGGGGAGGGGGCAGTCTGTATGCACATAGAGTATATCAATTAGAATTTCCTACACAGAGGTACACTGAACATGATACAAGGTAAGCATGTCCATGGGTACATAGGGGGAGGGGAGGGGGCAGTCTGTGGACACAGAGTGTTCACTGTTCATTCAGTAGAGTGTGTCCGTTTAATGGGTCTGGTTAATACAGGTTTCACTGTATTATATTTTAACAGGAATGCGAAACCAGCTGTACTACTTATTGGCCGAGGCAAGACTGGTACCTAATGACGACACTAACCTCGTGACTAACATGTACTCAAGGAACCTGGGTCTAGTACGAGCTGTTTTGTGTGCTGGCTTGTATCCTAACGTTATTAAAGTTGGTTTGGGCCTTGAATCTAAGGGGCGATGTGGAAAGAAGAGACTCAAGACAACATTAAGAACAAAGTAAGCATTTGATTAAGCCACAAGCAGCCCAACTGTTTCTTCTCAGGCACGCGTTCTTTATCAGGGGATTCCTGTGGTAGAGCGCGCGGAATCAGACAAAATAGAACAGATTTTGTATGACTGTGAAACTTACGGTGGTGTGTCCGTGTTCATTCCGTGTCCTTTCCGTGATCGTGTCCTTCACGTGACCGTGTCCTTTACGTGACCGTGTCCTTTCCGTGATTGTGTCCTTTCCGTGATTGTGTCCTTTACGTGACCGTGTCCTTTCCGTGATTGTGTCCTTTCCGTGATTGTGTCCTTTCCGTGATCGTGTCCTTTCCGTGATCGTGTCCTTTCCGTGATCGTGTCCTTTCCGTGATCGTGTCCTTTCCGTGACCGTGTCCTTTCCGTGATCGTGTCCTTTCCGTGATCGTGTCCTTTCCGTGATCGTGTCCTTTCCGTGATCGTGTCCTTTCCGTGATTGTGTCCTTTCCGTGATGGTGTCCTTTCCGTGATTGTGTCCTTTCCGTGATCGTGTCCTTTCCGTGACCGTGTCCTTTCCGTGATCGTGTCCTTTCCGTGACCGTGTCCTTTCCGTGATCGTGGCCTTTCCGTGATCGTGTCCTTTCCGTGATCGTGTCCTTTCCGTGATCGTGTCCTTTCCGTGATCGTGTCCTTTCCGTGGTCGTGTCCTTTCCGTGATCGTGTCCATTCCGTGACCGTGTCCATTCCGTGACCGTGTCCTTTCCGTGTCCGTTCCGTGATCTTGCCGTGACCGTGTCCTTTCCGTGATTTTTCCGTGACGGTGTCCATTCCGTGACCGTGTCCATTCCGTGATCTTGCCGTGACCGTGTCCTTTCCGTGATCGTGTCCTTTCCGTGACCGTGTCCGTTCCGTGATCTTGGCGTGACCGTGCCCGTTCCGTGAACGTGTCCGTTCCGTGAACGTGTCCGTTCCGTGAACGTTCCGTGATCTTGGCGTGACCGTGTCCACTCCGTGTCCTTTCCGTGAACATGTCCGTGTCCGTTCCGTGTCTGTTCCGTGTCCGTTCCGTGTTCGTTCCATGCCGTGATGTTTTAGAACAGATTTTGTATGACTGGTAAAAACCACGTGATACGGCAGTCACGGACGCCACACACGGCATGGACACGGCACCGGACGTTCGTGCGAAATCTGCTCTACACATGTGTAGTAATCAACTACACGCTACGTAATGACTGGACTGATGACTACGTAACTACTGGTACTAAAATAAAGTCTATGTCTATGTCTAATGACCGTTACGTCATTCTTGTTTGCAGGAATGATGGACGTGTAGCCATTCATCCATCGTCAGTCAACGTTGACAAAAAGAATTTCAATACAAAGTGGCTGATCTACTACGAGAAGGTATCAATCATTGTACTGGAAAAAGCGCATGCTCTCGGCCGGTGTATGTCCTGTTAATACGCATGCTCTCGGCCGGTGTATGTCCTGTTAATACGCATGCTCTCGGCCGGTGTATGTCCTGTTAAAACACATGCTCTCGGCCGGTGTATGTCCTGTTAAAACACATGCTCTCGGCCGGTGTATGTCCTGTTAAAACGCATGCTCTCGGCCGGTGTATGTCCTGTTAAAACACACATGCTCTCGGCCGGTGTATGTCCTGTTAAAAACACATGCTCTCGGCCGGTGTATGTCCTGTTAAAACACATGCTCTCGGCCGGTGTATGTCCTGTTAAAACGCATGCTCTCGGCCGGTGTATGTCCTGTTAAAACGCATGCTCTCGGCCGGTGTATGTCCTGTTAAAACACATGCTCTCGGCCGGTGTATGTCCTGTTAATACGCATGCTCTCGGCCGGTGTATGTCCTGTTAAAACGCATGCTCTCGGCCGGTGTATGTCCTGTTAAAACACATGCTCTCGGCCGGTGTATGTCCTGTTAAAACGCATGCTCTCGGCCGGTGTATGTCCTGTTAAAACTCGTGTAAATTGTATGTAATGTTCATAACCAAGAGAGTCCCTTATTGTCTCTTGTCATAACCATGTATATTTACAACACTTGAGAGTAATCTTGTAATCTGATTGGCTGCTTTGCCGTTGTCAATAAGAGTACAGATACACAGTGCTTACGATAGCATGTCACGACTTGTCACACAATCTTTTCCTATCCTATAATTTTCGGTTGTCTGTACTCTTATTGAAACAGCACACTTGACGTCATAAAATTTCACTTTGCAGTGAAATTACTCGTTGCGCACGGGATTCCACTTGAGTTTTGGACATTTTATGGCGTCAAGTGTGTAGTGTCAAGTGTGTAAGAGTATAGACAACTCAAAACCATCTGCAATTTGTTAAAATTTTACACAACATTTATACCAACTAAGAATGATAGCTTGCTGACCGGTGTAAATGTTAGTCTATTAGGCCCCGTCCACACTACTCCGTTTTCGTTTGAAAACGCATACTTTTTTATGCGTTTTTACCGAGCGTCCACACTAAAACGACCGAAAACGGAGATGTTTATCTATGAAAACGGAGGTTTTCGAAAACGCTTTTGTTTATAAGTGTATTTCACTTTTATGTGTTTACCCTCTTGAAATAAAGTCTTCATCATCATCATCTTTCCAAAGCGGAGACTTGAAAACGCAGGTCTATCGTTTTAGCGTGGACGGCAGAAACTCTATGTCACAACTCAGCCCCAGTTTCCCGCAAAAAAATAAAACAGTATTGAATATGGCGGACGAGCCGATAGTATCACTGGCGCTACTGGAGCAAGCCTGGTGACGAAAACGCATCTTTGGATCATTGTTTTCATCCCCTAGTGTGGACGGTCGAAAACGATGTGAAAACGCTAGTGTGGATGCAGAGAAGTTTTATCCGTTTTCAGTCTAACGAAACGGATGTTTTCAAACACGGATTAGTGTGGCGGGACCTTAGAGTAACAGGGCGAATACCTATACGTGCAGTCTCATTAATAATTCATGATTAGAGTAACAGGGCGAATACCTATACGTGCAGTCTCATTAATAATTCATGATTAGAGTAACAGGGCGAATACCTATACGTGCAGTCTCATTAATAATTCATGATTAGAGTAACAGGGCGAATACCTATACGTGCAGTCTCATTAATAATTCATGATTAGAGTAACAGGGCGAATACCTATACGTGCAGTCTCATTAATAATTCATGATTAGAGTAACAGGGCGAATACCTATACGTGCAGTCTCATTAATAATTCATGATTAGAGTAACAGGGCGAATACCTATACGTGCAGTCTCATTAATAATTCATGATTAGAGTAACAGGGCGAATACCTATACGTGCAGTCTCATTAATAATTCATGATTAGAGTAACAGGGCGAATACCTATACGTGCAGTCTCATTAATAATTCATGATTAGAGTAACAGGGCGAATACCTATACGTGCAGTCTCATTAATAATTCATGATTAGAGTAACAGGGCGAATACCTATACGTGCAGTCTCATTAATAATTCACGAGGACAAAACAAAGGAAACCACAACCGTGAAGGAAGTTTGAACATCTTAATTGGCATACAATTTAGTCTTGTTTAACTTTGAAGTTTTCCAAGAATTATTCATGGTTTGAGAAGCTCGGCTGCACCTCGTTTTTTAACACACTTCCCGGTGTTTTGAAATTGGAGGAAGATTTTTCGTGTTTGATATTTTACAACAGCTAGCCTGCTAGAACCGCGACACACACTGGTCTTTATAAAGTGACATAGCATAACATACTTTATTAGTATTCCCCGTGGGGCTTTTCAATACTAAATTAATTACAATTAAAAGAGATAAAATGCTAAACAACTATACATACAATACTAAGATAATATACAGTCATTTGCAAACATTCTGACGAAATGTCAATATATCGGGTGCATTACTGATGGGTAATTAAATAATACTATTTTCAGTTTCCTAACTTATTAAATGAAGCAAAATTTACAAACAACAAACGTAAGACAAACATTATACTAAATATTTCTACCAACTTTGCTGGTGTTATAAACCCGCTTTAATAGGAATTTTCAGAAGCCCATTACTGGAATTTTCGATTATTTAATTACCCATAATGCACCCGATATATTGATATATTGATATTTCGTAGCGGCCAGAATTTTTGCAAATGACTGTACTTTACAATATAGCATTGCTGCTAATGGAGGACACAATAGGCGACTTGCACTAAGAGGTCACGTGACCCCAACACCCTTAAATCGAACAGCAGTGTCAAAATGAACTCCAGAAATGAAAAGAGCAACTCGAAATTAGTAAAAGGGCGAAGTTTCAGCGGATAATGTCTGACACAGGAGAAATGGCATTAAAAATAAAATTCATCGTTTTCTAAGATTTTGTTTGGAAAATGCATTGGATGGCACGGCTCTTGCCATCCAATGCATTTTCCAAACAAAATCTTAGAAAAGATCCATTTTATTTATTTTTGTCATTTCTCCTGTGTCAGACATGCGCTGAAACATCGCCCTTTTACTAATTTCGAGTTGCTCTTTTCATTTCTGGAGTTCATTTTGACACTGCTCTTCGACTTAAGGGTGTTGGGGTCACGTGACCTCTTAGTGCAAGTCGCCTATTGTCACACAGATTGAAGCAAACACAGACCCCCTCCCCCTCCCCTCACCTTGACCGATTTATATGTAGTTACCTATGTCATTGTTTTTTTCATTCAGGTCAAATCGACGCAAGTTTTTATCAGAGATTCTAGTACAATTCATCCTGTAGCACTTCTTCTGTTCGCAGGAAATGCAATGGCAACCTTGGAGACACGTGAGACGCTTCTTCATTCTTTGTTCCTTTGTTCCCTCTTTCTTTCTTTCCTTCGTTCCTTTCTTCCTTCGTTCCTTTCTTCCTTCGTTCCTTTCTTCCTTCGTTCCTTTCTTCCTTCGTTCCTTTCTTCCTTCGTTCCTTTCTTCCTTCGTTCCTTTCTTCCTTCGTTCCTTTCTTCCTTCGTTCCTTTCTTCCTTCGTTCCTTTCTTCCTTCGTTCCTTTCTTCCTTCGTTCCTTTCTTCCTTCGTTCCTTTCTTCCTTCGTTCCTTTCTTCCTTCGTTCCTTTCTTCCTTCGTTCCTTTCTTCCTTCGTTCCTTTCTTCCTTCGTTCCTTTCTTCCTTCCCTCCTTTCTTCCTTCGTTCCTTTCTTCCTTCCCTCCTTTCTTCCTTCCCTCCTTCGTTCCTTCCCTTCTTCGTTCAAACATATTGAGAATCATTTTGATGTTTTTAGCTGCCAACACAACTCAAGGAGCTCAAGCAAGTCACGTGACCCTGGCTATAGATGGTGATCGCTGGATGGGGTTTCTGTGTTCACCAAGAGCCTCCAATACGTTGCAGTCTTTACGCATTGCGTTAGAAAACATGGTGAACCAGACAATGGATGGCACAAGGAGTCACGAGGTTTTTGAGTTCAATACCAAATTGATAGAATCTGTTACTACGTTATTAGACCGAACGTATCACACCAGAGTCAACGATAAACGATGAGGTTGCGTGACTTTTGGGATGCTGCGTGACTCACCAATCCAAACAATGGTATTACGTTACTTCAAAGAGAGCTGGTCACTGATGAGCAGAACTGGCAAAATGAACTCTGCGTCAGCAGCTACACTTGATCAGAGTCATTGAAAGGCTCAGGCTAGTGGGATTGCGTTACTTCAACGTATAATGCGTGACCCACCATACCGCCAACATGGCAAAGTTGCGTTACTTTCTAGAAATGCGTGACGCAAGTAGTCTCCCTCGCAGCCGTGTTTACAGATAACCGTGATGCCATTGTAGTGCATCAATGTGTCGATAAAACTACAATCCATTCGGGGATGTACTCTGGACGTGTTCGGGTAGGGGTGTGCCGTGGTTACCTCAAAACCCTGACCCTCTCTCAGATTTTCCGTCCTTATTATAGACCAAAGCTCAAAAACATATACACTATGTCAACTTGTAAGTCGTAACAGATTATGATAACACTGGTGTAGAGTGATTCCAATAATCCTTGGGCATTACTAACTACACACTATTAGAACACTCACTATTGTTGTCTTTGCATCTAATAAAACACTGACAAACTAATCAGTAGTGCCCAGGTTTTTTAGTCGGGCTTCCTGTGGAAGCTCCGACTCTAAAAATGAGAAGCGTTCTTTGTCGTCGTCGTCTTCGTCGTTGACCTCAAATCCAGCGCATGCGCCCTGTGCCGGCCGAAGGAGACATGAAGTCTGGCCAAGAAAGATTAGAAAGCACAAACCAATCAGGGAAAGCACCGGAGGTCAAGGGGCCAAAATATAAGTCTTTTCTCGTCTAAATCTAAATTTAGATTGAAACAGGACGCTCTAGTAGCATGAAGTCGGGCTATTAACGTTTTTACTGATATACTGTAAAGTTCGCAGTACTGAAATTGCAAGGAAAGCATGTTCTATCGAGCTCGAGTCACGCAACGACGAGCAACCAAAAACTGTTTCAATCGCACTATAAGATATCTATATTTAGTTCAAATAGGTTACATTTCATTTAGAAGCCCGACTTCACGCTAGAAGAGCGTCTAGTTGCATTTTCTAATGTGGTGCGTTATTGCTATAACCATACCCTATCCCAGACCAAAAAGGGTACCCTTATCTCGGACACGAAATTATACCCTATCCCACTTAACCTGAGTTTCAGGCCCAAAGGGGGAGAGGAGGGGGAGAGGAGGACTGGGGCGGGCGTAAGGGGAAAAGGTTTTCCCTTTCCCCCTTCCCTTTCCTTTCCCCTCCTCCCCTCCCTCCCCTTTGAGCCTGAAACTCAGGTTATATCCCACTCCAAAACGGCCAGACACATAATGGTACCCTATCCCAGACCGAAACGGCCAGACAAGAAATTATACCCTATCCCACTCCAAAACGGCCAGACACGAGATTATACCCTATCGCACTCCAAAACGGCCAGACACGAAATTATACCCTATCCCACTCCAAAACGGCCAGACACGAGATTATACCCTATCGCACTCCAAAACGGCCAGACACGAAATTATACCCTATCCCACTCCAAAACGGCCAGAGTCGTAATGGCACCGTATCCCACTCCAAAACGGCAAGAGACGTAATGGTACCCTATCCCAGACCAAAAAAGATACCATTATCTCAGACTGACGTAATGGTCCCCTATAGACCCGAGGAGCTCAAAAACCGTACCGTATATAGCATATATAGGGGAGTACCCAGTAACTGTGTTCAATGGAGACAAAGTCTATAATAGAAGTATCTTGTTTGTAGAAAAAAAAACATCGCAAAACAATTTATTTCACAAACACAGAAGTAATTATATTCTCTTGTAAGCGACCCCACGTGAGCGACCACCTTCCTGTCAGACAACAAGGGTGGTCGCTTACGAGAAGCGAAACTGAAACGGTGACTTGAATGTGCTGAACAATCTTGAAATGGAAACTGTTTCATTTATTAACAAATAAATAAAACTATCACACAAACTGAGTTTGTCAAAATGGAAATTACGTACTCCTGTATTTAACACAGTTTTCAAAAATTAATAACATAACAAATAAATAATGCCCTTCTGACTTCATAAAAACATTCTGACAACTACCTATAACAGTAACTGGTTCGATGTTTATAGGTTCACATGCAGACCTAGACACGTGCACGGTCAGACAATCAAAAATTCAGGTCGAATTTCTTGGGTAGCAAGGTTAACATCTGTGTTTGGAATTATAGTCACCATTAGATTTCTTGATGGTCCTTGTTTTCAATCCAAATATTGTTTTTGGTCGTGAACAATTAGTGTCGGGTCAGCTGCCCGGCTAATCAGTTATAGCATTGTCTGGTTTTACGTCAATTCTCATTCATCGCGTTCTAATTATCTCTCAAGATTATGACTTTGGTTCGATATCAATGGAAGGATTTTCTGTACGATCTTTTCTTTTCTTTTGTGCTGAATAAATTCCACTTGGAGGTATTGTAATGCCTTTGGTTGTGCTAATAGGATACTCAGGTTAATGGGTGTCAATTATTGGCTATCAAATTGAATAGGATTTTGAAATGAAAATATTGAGGAGCCGAGGCTGAGTCGAAATAACACCAAATCGCCGAGAAAACACAAAATATTACGAACTATCTATACCATAATCCTACCAAGTAAGTTAACATTAGCGTGATTTATAAAGACACTGTAAACTAACGTTAATATTGAGCAAATCTGTCATGGAAAACAATCCATATTGCCATGACAACCCGATCAAAATATAAACCGCTGAGGTGAGCGAGGGTATTATTTGCATACTCGATGTTAACGTCAATGTGCTTGGAAGGATTTCGGGAACGGCTTCTAGATACTGATTTCAAGCTGGAGTTTCTGCTAATTCAAGAGAATTATTGTGTTTGAGGTTAGGTTTACTGATATTCTACGTGGCTAATCCTGGACGATCATTAATTGATGAAATTGACGATTACTCGACGGCCACGAACTCGATCGTGATACACAGACAGAGAGAATTGAATTCAACTTCTTCAGTTTAATTGGTGTATATCCTACTTGTATTTGGAATAATAGAGTTCCTAGGATTGGTAATATTCGCGGTACTATCTGTAGAATCACGAGATCTTTGTGCTAAACCGGTCTAGAGTAGAGATGTGGTAATATAAGCAAAAATGGCCTCTGAAGTTCGTCACACTTTCAAGTATTCTACCGGCGAGCAAGAGCTGAAGAAAGACTCTAAAATCGTCACTTTCTATAAGAATGGCGATATTTACTTCAACGGATATGTCGTGACAATCACTCCGAGGAGATTCCGAAGTTTTGAAGTGCTATTATCCGAACTGTCTCGCGTAACAAACCTTCCACAAGGTGTACGTTACCTGCTGGATCGAGAGAGTGGAAGCCAAGTTGATGCTATTGAGCAGCTACAAGACGGAAAGGCTTACGTTTGTGCCTCGAATTCTAGACTTAAAAGACTGGATTACGGGAAGAAGAACGGGCATTTGCCCCAGTGGGGTTCAAGGAACAAAATCGAGCTTCCCGCTTTGACAAATTATCCGGCACCTCCTGCAACTCACACTCCTCGTCTTGTGAAGACTCGGCGCGTGGAAACCAAGGAACGCAAGACTGACATCCCTAGATTACGCGATACAGCAGCCTTTAAAGCTCGTAATGTCACTGTCATCCGTAATGGACACAAACCACAGATTTCAGTACGAGTTTTGCTCAATAAAAGAACAGCACAAACTGTGAATCAGTTTCTGGATCTAGTGAATGACTGTCTTGGAGTTACTGGGAGTTCGAATGTTCGAAAATTGTACACATCGAATGGTAAGCAAATTTACGAAGTGGCTGATCTATTCAGTGACGAAAATGGAGTATTCGTGGCCGTAGGGAATGAACGGTTTCGTGTTGATGACATCGAGGGGATATTAAGTGGCGATAATAAAAATACAGCAAGGAAATCGAATAGAAATCACCACAGCAGAGTTAGCAACGATGGCATGGACAAACATGAGAACAGCAAAGAAAATTCCCGGAAAACCAAAGACAATAATATCCCAGCTAGCATCAACAAAGACAATTCGCTCCCCAAAATACAGGATACAGTCGCTGCGAATAATAATAACAATAATTATCAGGTCAAGCGCAAAGTGAATGAGGATCGGTCGCCACATCGCAAACAAGTCGGTAAACATAATCACCATGCAGCTAAAGAAAGCAGAACTGTCGAGAAAAACAATGACGAGAGCTCAAATAATGTCAAACTGCCACACATTACCGGCGCAGGACATAACTTGGTATCTACAACAAACGAAAAACAAGAACACCGAACGAGAAAGACCAGCAAATCGAAGAAGGATAGCAACGCTCGAATTTCGACCCCTCGGGGGGTGGCTGAGGATGACAAAATCTCCGAATCTCACGACAATACTGAGAATACTGAGAAGCCGAAAAGCCGAGGGTCTAAAGATTTCTCTCATGAACAAGAGATCGAGTACGGTAGAGTTACTGACAAAAAAGTCGAAGAAGTGTACGACATTGGGCGAAAGATAGGCGACGGTAACTTTGCCGTTGTGCGACAATGCACCAGCAAATCGAGCAAAAAAGACTTCGCGCTCAAAATCATCGACAAAAGGAAAATAAGCGGCAAGGAAAAAATGATCGAAGATGAGATTTCCATCATGCGAAGATGTCGGCATCCGAATATCGTCCGACTATACGAAGACTACGACACCACGACGGAGATGTTCCTCGTGATGGAATTCGTCAGGGGAGGGGACCTATTCGACGCCATCTCGGCGTCTGTGAAGTTCTCTGAAAACGTCGCCAAGGACTATTTTCGCGACATGTGCAAGGCCCTGTCGTATTTACACAGGCAGAATATTGTACATCGAGACTTAAAGCCAGAAAATCTGCTCGTAAGTATTTCGAAGTTAATACGATTGAAGCTGAAGGTGCAGTAATACGGGCAACAAAATCGTGCAACTTGTCGCGCAACACATTTTCGTGTTGCAGGTTGTAAAACTTTGTTGCATGAAGTAGAAAGAGCTTCTACTTTGCCGTAACAAAGTTTTGCAACCTGCACCACGAAAATTGCGCGACAAGTTGCGCGAACGATGGTAATACGAGAAACATTGCTCTGCAACTTGTAACGCAACAATGTTGCTCGACAAGTTGCACGATTTTGTTGCCCGTATTACTGCACCTTGAGTTAGAGTAATGGCACTTTAAAACCCGTGAAACAAAATCTAATAGTTAGTGATTAATAGTCAAATCAAATCAAAAGAAAACAATGGAATTACAGTTTATTAATATCTACATGGCTAATATCTGTTTCACGGGTTAAGTGCCATCACTCTATACATCATATTACAAAGTGTAAAATGTTGGTGTGGAACCCGGTTAATACGGACACCATCGGGACGAGACGCAGTGTCCGTATTAAGGTGTTCGTATAAACCTAGCCTTCTAATGCAGACGCGTGTCCAGGCTTCTGTTTTACTATGCCGGCCACTAAGTTTAGTGGTTATAAATGCCTTATATAGGAGGCTATATAAACCGGGTCGGTCAATTTACGTCACTTACATTTTTAGCGGAAACAATGATGCCACTGGTGATCTGCGGTTTATTTTTTAATAGTGGGAAAACTCTGAATGCACGTACATTGTAATTAGCGATCAGTTTACAAGTTGAACGTGAGAAAGCACGGAACGAGCATAATTACTCGGGCCCTTCCGAAGGAAGCCCGAGTTATAAAATGGGCTTTCTTGTTATTATTATTATTTTATTTTTTTCCTCATGGTCACGGAATGAAGAAAAAATGCGAAGAATGAAGAAAGAATGCGATGTATTTGATCGTATCGAGTTTCAAGATTTCTCAGCATAGATCTTCAAGCTATTAAAGGTCAGGATTCTAGTTGATCGTTCGACGATGAAGCTAAGGCGCGTTTGTTTTTGTTATAAATGAAACGACATCTTTCAGAGTGGGCCCACACGAATCGGCGTATGCTTTTGTCTGTGAAATGAGCGTGTTTAAAGCCCGTGTTTTATCGGCTGTTGTACGACGCCGTTCCACGAACTCGAACTCATCAAAAAATGAATTGAAAAGCAAATGAAATGAACTCAAAAAGTATCATGACCTCGCTATGTTGTCATGTTTGTTGCTAATTGTAATAGTACGTGTACAGCTATGTCCTTGAGTATTTATAATTAAACTCACGACCAGCGATGTAACTACATCTATTGACAAAAAGCTATATGTACAGAAGTCATGCAAACAATCGAGCCAGTCGAGTTTAATATTTTCAGTAACTCACGATGGATGCCGTTTATTTTATTCCACGTTTGAAAAATTCAGTACGATTACAGTTGTGTGATCCTTGTTAGAACAGAATTTCTACGCTCAAAACAGGTCAGTGAACGGCAAAAATACAATCGAAATCAAAACGTCCTTAGATTTTAGGGATCTATTACAGAAGAAGACGCTCAGTGACAAGGGAGAATATTTGTGTCGGTGACTCATAGATAAAGATCTCCGACTCTTAAGGTACGCTGTCGTACGTCTTTAACGTATTTGAGGTCACTTGAGGTCACATCTTAAATCTAACAGAAGCAGCTTTTGATTTTTAATCGATAATTCCTTTCTGATTTCGAGATAAATCGAACAAGATCTTTCAATGTATAGGCAGAGACAGCAGATTGGTCGAGCTTTGTCACATCATACCGTAGTCTGAATCAATTGGATGTTTAAAAGATACGAAGTTCAACTTTCCTCTGCGATAACGAAGAAACCAAAGACGTTATCAGAACCGTCTGACCATGAATATGAACCTCAACTGGACGTTCCAAGTACATGCTACGGAAGTACGATTCGGAGATTTTTATCTATGCTCACCGACACATATATACATAGTCTCCCTCGTCACGCAACTGTCAGTCATTATCATGTCCCTCCTCACGCAACTGACATTGTCCTTGTCATAAGCCCGAGTGTACGCTCATCGAGCGTCTTGTTGTAATTAAAAAGCGATCAATTTACACATTGTCGTTGTTTTGAGAAAATAAAGTGTCCGTATTAACCGGGTAGACCTTGTATGAAAATGGGCATATTGGGACAGGAAAAAGTGTCCTTTGTCCGTATTATCCTGTGTCCGTATTAAACGGTTATCTTTTATAAACATTTGTATGAGTTTCGGCCGGGACAGAACAACATGTCCGTAGTAACCGGGTGTCCGTAAGGCCGGGTTCTATGTATAAGTTTTCATATCAATATCATCGATGATTTCAAAACTAGTGCCAAATATTTTTTCCAGAAGTTGGCGTTGCCTACGAAGCGAGCTTTGTAATACTGTTCAGATATTTTTTGATGTCAATGAAACTTATTCCTTCGTATTGCAGATTTTGTTTGGCGCAAGAAAACCTGTTAGATCGAAGCCGGTTCAAACCTGTTTCTTGTTGAACAAGAATATAGTTTGAATTGATTGACATGGACACGTGACAGGGTCTTGCAATGGGCCTATTCGGAGCCGAAAATTGATACCACAGGATATTTTCTCAGTGATGCCATGATATTTAACAATTAGTATTCGCCGAAGGCGAAGTGATTATCGTTGAATATCATCACTGAGTCTGAGGTGAATAATAGACTTGAATATCAGAGAAAAGATGACATTCAGGATTAAAAAAACCGTTTTACTAGTACTTCTGCGTTGGTGATTTTACTTCCGCTCTCGACCAGTGATTATCATATCATAATCACTGGTCGCTCGACCAATCACAGCGCGTGAAACTCTATATTCAAGTCTAAAATTATACTATTTCAAGTTATCAAGTTTTTCATTACTGCTAGTTACTAAGTGTTTGTTCTCTTGCTAGGTGCACAAGCGTCCGAATGGACAGAAGAAACTCAAACTGGCAGATTTTGGTCTGGCAGTAGAAGTCAAGCTTCCTCTTTTTACTGTTTGCGGAACCCCCACTTATGTTGCTCCCGAAATCCTTGAGGAAGAAGGCTACGGTCTCAAGATTGACATGTGGGCCGCAGGTGTCATTACGTACATTATGCTCTGCGGTTTCCCGCCATTTCGTAGCGCCAAGCGCGACCAGGACGAGCTCTTTGACTTGATCCAGGCAGGAGACTACGAATTTCTGTCGCCGTATTGGGACAAGATTTCGAACGATGGGAAGGATCTCATTTCAAATCTGCTGGTAGTGGATCCCCATAAGCGCATTTCGTCCGAAAAGGCTTTGAATCATAAGTGGGTCAAACTGAAGAGCCCAACCGCTGGGGACCTCAGCAGGGCCCTGCTTGGCGACGGAGCGGAGGTGAACAGTTCGAAGAGAAGGTTCAAAGCAGCAGCTATTGCAGTTCAGGTATCGAAGAAGTTTGAAAATCTCGCCGAAGAGTTCCGTCAGCATCGTGGTGAACGATTTATCAGTACATAGAAAGTAAATGTACTTTGGTTCTAATCGTTCGAAAGCTGAAGCAAAACAATTGTTCAGATAATTTGCGGGCGGAAGTTGGGGCGAGAGCAAAACGGGGAAGTAGGGGAAGGGGTGGAGAAAGAAGACAAGAAGAATGTAAAGATACAATAATAGTACCAGACTATTTAACTTTCCCTTAAGTTGTAGATACCACTATATCCATATTGAATACTCGGATACTCTCTATATAACAGCATTTAATGTACCAGATTTATATATAGAGATATTTTTATAGATTTATATATACAGTATTGTATAAATTGATCTGAAGTAATGATAATTACAGTTGGCCACACTAGATATAAGAGTTTTAGATTGGAACCGAAGCTTTCGGGTCATAAACAAAAAGGAGAGCCTGAAGAAAGAATGCAAATAAATTACTACCAAATGGGAACGTTTCAAAAATGTTTTTTTTTGTTTTCCTCCCGAAAGCCTCGATATCAAACTGAATATTTAATCAGTTCTCACGTGACTTAGTTTATTCGTTAATTACGTGATTATGATGACTCATTTCCAGACCTCTCTACATTTGTACAAATACTGATATTCTGTAAACCAATGAGGATTTCTCACGTAATTTCAAAACTCATAGGACAAAAAAATGATTATCATAGCTGGAAAGAGCTCATTGAAATTAGTAAAAATGTGAAGTTTGGAAAAGATCGCTTCACAAATTGCGAAGATATGAATTTTCAAAAATCGAAATTTTGTATGAAAACCTTTGTTATGGTAGGCAAGAGTTGCCTATCAGCGTAAATTTCCAAAGGTTTTCATATAACATTTCGATTTTTGAAAATTCATATCTTCGCAATTTGTGAAGCGATCTTTTCCAAACTTCACATTTTTACTAATTTCAATGAGCTCTTTCCAGCTATGATAATCATTTTTTTGTCCTATAAGTTTTGAAATTACGTGAGAAATCCTCATTCGTATACACATATTTCAAAAATCATTGACAACGAGTTCAGACGAATGATATGGGAAACTGAGGGTAACTTGATAACTGATTTTCAGATCGACTGTTATATATCGACGTTTATTTTTTTAAATAGGTGTCATAAATTATACCTTCAAGACAGCAAAATGTAGAAACTCAGTTTATGTTACGTTGGTGAAGCTCTTTGTTTTCGTAACTTCAGACGACAACAACTTCAATTTTAGTCTTGATTCAGAATAAAGCTGTAGCGAGTAAAAGGGCTCTGTGGCACAACTTTGAAACGGGTGGGGGGGGGGGGGGGGGGTAGGAGTGCTATAGGGCATGACGCGGAGACCGACTCGACCCTGATCCCGTTGGTGTCGTCCGTAGTAACGGGATTCGACTGCATCAATACACAATGGTCACGGTAATGGTGTATTACTGAGGGATATATTGAGAAAAACAAAAATCGTCCAAAATATTTAAATATAACCGAGTTCGCCAATCATTCAGCCAGTCCCAATCTGTTAAATCAAAATTTTAATCAAAAATCTAAAATAAGATTATTCTAAAATAAGATTTTTGACGGTTACTTGAACGTACTTAAGCCGTTGTTGGGGGAAATCTCAGCCTTGGTCGAAACACCCCTATACTTGATACAATACAATAACTTGAGACTGAGATACGTACCGCGCGACAGTATCGATCCGTTGGCCCATAGTTTAGTGGCTGAGATCTACAGTCATTCTCATAACGGTTGTCCAGACCAGATTGATTCTGGCAGCAGATTCGTCAGCAGCAGATTCGACCAGCAGCAGATTCGGATTGACGTCATTTTGACGTCACATAATTCCAAATCTGCTGCTGGCTTGACAGCAGATTCACTAAGCAGGGGTAGGGAAGGGAATATGATTGTTTATCAGTTTGTACTGCAAACGAACACTAAGAATAGATTCAGCGTTGGAAACGGGTGATAAACATTACAAACTAATGCCGCGGAGGCAAAATAGCAACAATATATAAAGTAACTCAATGTGATGTGGATGGGCTTCCTAATAGCTGTATTAAACTTGTACATGACAGTGAGCTAACCATATCAAAGCAAACCACTGGTCTGCGTACTTGGTTGCATTTGAATGACCTTATAATTAGACAACCAGTAACGCAACACCGGATGTGTGATTACACAATAAATGTATGTCAATGCTCAAACAAAGACAATCAAACAACACGTGATGTCAAGTTTTAAAATATTTAAAATTCGTATTAGAATTACTTAATAGGCTCCTTCCACACTGTTTATGTTGTTTATGTTTGGAGTCTCCAGTATCGAAAGGTTAAAAGGTTTGAGCTGGCGTTTTTGTCTTGTTGTCTCTCTTCCCTTCCCTACCCCTGCTCAGTGAATCTGCTGTCAAGCCAGCAGCAGATTTGGAATTCTGTGACGTCAAAATGACGTCAATCCGAATCTGCTGCTTCCAATCTGCTGCTGGTCGAATCTGCTGCTGGCGAATCTGCTGCCAGAATCAATCTGGTGTTGTCCAGACTCCAGATGAAAAGACTACAATACTACAATAACTTTGGCTTATATCGGCTCCGAATGCAGTAACCCGCATATAAGAACCTAGGTTTTTCCAGGTTAGCTAATAGGTTCTAATAGATATTTGGTTTGTCTAATGAAAATTTAGGCTATTTAGGTTCATATATGTTCTTAGTTCCCAATTCACTTGGTTTTCTTTGTTTTTCATAGGGAATTATCTATGATATAGACCGGTTGAACAATAGAGTCATTAAAATCCCGGGGAGGGATTTGATATTCAGCAGGGAAAAGAGGGGTTGATGAATGGAATTGAATAGCTCATTATGAATTCATCGGGCTATATGCGTTGACCCGGGTCAAACTCATATAGCCCGGTGAATTCATAATGAGCCGATTCAATAAATAAATAAAAATATAATATAAATCAGAAGTGGAAGTGGTATTGGTCTCTGTGCGCTCTTCGGCCCATTCAATCCAAGTTCGAATACACCAAGATGTAGTCCATTTTGTCCCTTCTGGGATTCTAGCTTCATTTCTTTTGGCAAGCTCAATATCAGAAATCGCTCTGATGTTTCTTTTGTTTCCCCTTTTTGAGCAATTGCCATCCTCGGTAACTACCGTAGCAGTAGTACTAGGTACCGTAGCAGTAGTACTACATGTAGGTAACTCCAAATCGAGCAGGATATCGCTAATATCGAAGTCTGGGAACTGAGTCCGGTACAAAAATGTCTCCGTCGCTACTCGCCATAGTTGCAAATGAAGTGAAAAATTGAAACAACTCTATTCTGAATATTTATAGTAACTATTCAAATTCAGATTGCATGCTTTCATATGAAAGGTTTTTGAGGGATGAATGTTTTTTTCCGCCCACCCGAGAAAAACGCCCCATTACAAAGCCTTCAATTAATAGACAACACACAACAAAGAAAGAAAGAATTGTACATAATTCTCAGGAGATAGGTATTCTATTGTTCGTCCTCCAACCAATAGACCCTCCTTTGGGTCTGTTGGTATTTTGCGAAAACCACGTGAATTGGGAACTAAGTCTGTTAGTTACCTCGCACGTCGGCATTAAGCTATATACAGCCCTCGGGCTGTATATAGCTTAATGCCTCCGTTCTCGGTAACTAACTCTTACTTATAGAAAAAATAGCATACAACAACTAGTTCAATACGGGTGTTGTCACTGAAACTATATAAATCTATAATAAGCAAAGGCATTTATTTATGTAGAGTGTACATCAAATTTTTATAGTGAGATTACAAGAGATTTTATATAGTTTGATTGACAGATAGACTGGTTTTACGTGGTTTTATTTGATTTTTGTATTTATAATAAGAAAATTTAGAGTCAACAGGTTCTCATAAAATGGATAGTTAATCAGAGAAATGCCACAATTTTAGCCTACAGGTTCTTAATCACTAGCTATGTTCTTATATATGCGGGATTTTACTATAATTGTTCGTACGGCGCGCGCAAAACGAATATATAATAAGACACGTGACATTTATTGTAGCGTTAATCTCTTTTTAGCTGGACAACGTTAATGACATTGACTGTATACATAATAGTCCTAATAACTGTCTACAAGTTTAATTAGGCGGCTCGCGTAATGCAGAATGAAGCAGCCATAAAGTATGTTATATCAGTACAAACCGAGTAGGCTAAAACGTTCAGTTGGCTGAATGTTATATATATATACAAACTATAATTACGATTAGCTATCTCTGTGGATTCGTACTTCGTATATTTACACTATTAATCATCTGATTCCGAGGTTGACGTCGCTGTCTCTGCGGAAGACGTCAAATACGTCACTTCCCCATCGTTCCTGAGAAAATCTTCCTTGTCGAAATACATTTCTTGTATAAGATCAACAAGCCGGTCGACTCGATTTTTCAGCTTCTCGGTTTGTGTTTCTCGCTTTGGCTTTAAGTACTTGGGCTTGCCACCTGGGTAGAAGCCCACTCTGTTATTAGACTTGAATATAAACCCCCAAGTACTCCACCCCATCCAAACCTTGAACTGATCCATCATGAAATCCACAATTTCATACTCGTTGGACTGGAGGTCGTTGTTGGATTTGACTGCTTGGAAGTTTTCAATGATGATCGAGACGAACATGTTGATGAGAACGAAGACCACGATGACGCTATAGAAGAAAAACATAAGCGGCGCGAGGAGGCGGTTGGTCTGGAGAAGACGTTCGTAGCTGAATTTCCCCAACATGACGCTGATCAAAGTCTCCGCTGTCGACATGACGGTATGGAACATGTACAATTCAGGGGAGAACACCAGGTAGCAAAAGTGAACAAACGCCATGAAGACGATCCCAAAGACCAAACTGAAGCACCAGAGTTCTTTGGACGCGTTTCGTAGCGTCGAAGCCAAGAGGGACATTCTTCGGTTGAACCGAAAAAGACGCAAGAATTTCAGGGAGATGAGGAAGACTATGAAAGCGAAGACGTAGCCGAATATCTGATCGCTCGCGGCAAGATGGTGGAAGTTGACGAACGCATCGGGAGTCTTGCGGTATTCCATTTGTGTAAAAGTATTGATGCCAAGTCGAATGAAATAGAGCACTACCGCTGTCCAGCACAGACTGACTAGCCCTAGGTCAACCCAACTCCAGTATAGCTTAAAATAGTACCTGGGTCCAATTTTCAATGAGCCCTTGATCAATTTATACGTAAAGAATATGACAAACACGACAAAAGCCAACTCGAAGATGAGGACGAAGATCATGAAGTTCCCCACATAGCGATCGATCCGTGTGATAAGAAGCTCGACAAACGGGAAACTCCCGCCACTTGCAGACACTTCAAGGACCAAGAAGATGACGCAATAGAGATTGGTGTTAGCGTTGTAAATCGTCACTTCTAAAAACACTGCTCGAGTCAGCTTGTCGATCCACGCATTCCATTCCAATTCTTTTAACTTTCTTTGTGCATCCTTAAGTGTCGGTCCCAGGTCCTCAGCGTAACCTCCGCCACCATAGAACGCCAGGCGTCCCAGGAAAGGAAGTGACTTGAGCTCGGTGGCGCTCTGGTATCTCCACGCCCGATTGGTCGTTGTGAAATTAGACAGAGCTGGCAGCCACCCTGGTCTGAACTGTTCAGTTGTGTCCTCGGATGTCCACGAGTAAGCTTCGTTGCAGTCGTCCAGAAAACCTCTGAAGACGTTGGACACTTCGCATGTATCTGCAAGGACAAC
>JAUJYZ010000938.1:622500-632500 GCA_033675265.1 Actinostola sp. cb2023 | reverse complement strand
TATGCTTGATGCCTGAATCTCTTCTGCATGTAGTAGCTGGATGTAAAACATACCTACAACAAGGCCGCTTCACCTGGCGTCATGATTCTGTCCTTAATTTCCTCGCCGGAAAACTTCCAACCATCAACAACTCAACCCTATACGTCGACCTTCCTGGTCCTGGTTTCGCTTCAATCATAACTGGTAACAGCCTACGACCTGATTTTCTCTTGTCCATCTCCAACAAATGTTTATACATACTGGAACTAATAGTTGGATTTGAATCTAATCTTCATAATAATGTACTGCGTAAAAAATGCAAATATCTGGAAACTGTCAACCAACAGAAGAATCAATATAAAGAAGTAAAGTTCGTCAACTTGTCAATCAGCACTTTAGGTGTATTTGCGAAAGAATCCGAATGTTAAAAGAAATAGGTTTAGAAAGAAAACAACAAAAGTATATTGTTAGAAAAATAAGTAATATTATTATCAGGTCAACATATTATATTTTCTGTTGTAGAAATAAGGACTGGCTTAATCCCGAATTAATGAAGTTTTAAATGTTTTATTGATATATATAAATATACAGTCATTTGCAAAAATTCTGGCCGTCACGAAATATCAATATATCAATATATCGGGTGCATTATGGGTAATTAAATAATCGAAAATTCCCCTTAAAGCGGGTTAACGCCAGCAAAGTTGGTAGAAATATTTAGTATGATGTTTATTTTAGTCTTACGTTTGTTATTTGTAAATTTTGCTTCATTTAATAAGTTAGGAAACTCAAAATAGTATTATTTAATTACCCATAATGCACCTGATATAATGATATATTGATATATCGTGGCGGCCAGAATTTTTGCAAATGACTGTACTTATGTTACCATTTTCTTTTTGTTAATTATATTTTCGAGTTCAAGTAGTCAATTGTAAATTACCTACATGTAGTGAGATTTGCAATTGTTTGTGTAAAAAATACATGAAATAAAGTTTCCATTATTATTATTATTATTATTATTATTATTATATTATTATTATTATTATATATATATTATTATTATTATTATTATATTATTATTATTATATATATATATATGCTTATATTATATTATTCATATTTATTGTTTGTATTTTAATATCATTAGTAAAATTGTTATTGAACAATCCAAGCGGTCATTTTAAATTTTGTAAATAAGGATTTTTATCTATTTTTTATCTCTTATTTGTAATTTGTTTTGATTATATTATTATTATTATTATTATTATTATTATTATTATTATTATTATTATTATTATTATTATTATTATTATTATTATTATTATTATTATTATTATTATTATTATTATTATTATTATTATTATTATTATTATTATTATTATTATTATTATTATTATTATTATTATTATTATTATTATTATTATTGATCGACTGTCGAGTCACGTTGTTTGTCATCCACTTTCGACAAACGCATGCACATCATATTACGGTTTCACATCCTGCATGTCCATTGTTCAAGAAGTCTCTTGGGACACGCCATTCATTGCTAGTACTTGCCCCCATCCCCATGGGGAAATACTTGTCTGAAGAGTTTCATTATCAACGAGCGAGCAAACTGGACGGTCTCGTTTTTTCATAAAGTAAATATGTCATCAACCAAAGGTTTTTAAACACATTGTCCATCTACAGGGTCTGAATGGTTTAGAATCACGTCATATAAACAAACTGAACAGAAAAATTAGCGCGCGCAACGCAGGCAAAAAACAACGCCTAGCCCATAATGCGCGGCGGATAAATTAAAAACCTTTGGCTGTAGAAACAATATATTTACTTTATAATGATTCCAACATACAAAAACACTTTCACTTTTTTCAGTTACCTTAAGAAACTTCCTTGTCGATTCGTTCCTCGGTTTCTTCAATGTATAGTCAACAAGCCAGCTATTTCCTTTCCCAGTCAACATGTTTTCAATTCCCTGGTTCAGTACATGTGAGTTGGGATCTCTGTGTCCATAGGCGATTACCAGGACCACCCAAACAAACATGGCATACAGAGCAATCTCGCGTATGACGGAGAACATCTTACGTTCTTTAAAACGACGTATGCGAGCCTTTTTAAGCATTACCTGAAATTGTGATCAAACAGTATGTGATGCATGGTAAGTTGACGTGATGCGTGACATGAGTCGACATTATGACATGACATAACGCGTTGCATGATCCGATATAATAATAATTATTATTATAATAATAAAATAATAATAATAATAACACAGTTTGACTGATGGCGTAGCATGATGCGATATTTTACCGATAGCATGACTTGATGACTTGATACGTACATGATATTGTTTGACAGATGGCGTGACATTATGTGACATTTACCGATAGCGTGACTTGATGCGTGACATGGTTTGACTGATGGCGTGACATGATGCGACATTTTACCGATAGCGTGACTTGATGCGTGACATGGTTGGACTGATGGCGTGACATGATGCGACATTTTACCGATAGCGTGACTTGATGCGTGACATGGTTTGACTGACGGCGTGACATGATGCGTGACAACTTGCCTCATCGGGTGGTAGATACTTTGATTGATGGGCAATGAGTGCATTTCGTCTTCTTCCTCCGACGTTTTCTTTCAGCCACTCTTCATCCTTCGCAAGCTCTGCCGTCAGAGTGTCGTCTTGTTTCTCTGGCTTCTTCCAAATGAGCGCGAAGAACAGCGCAAAGCCGATAACCTTTAGTGGCTGAGAAATAAGAATATCCTGTGCTATAGAGAAGAACATCGATATCAACCACTGATGTTGTTTCTCCCGCTTGAAACTGTGTCCGTAAAGAATCGTGATGAACGCTGAGATGAGCGACGTCGCGATGCAAAGAAACCAGCCAACGAACACGAACCACCAAGGGAACAGAAACTTGCGTTTAGGAATCTTGATTTGCACTGGGAGATCTTTCTTTTCTGGTTTGACGAGTTTTGAGCTATCTGTCCAGTCAAAGCTGCAGTCAGACACTGGGCTGGCAGCTGTGTGAGGAAATAAAGACAATATATGATGAATATGAGCGTGGTCTTCCTGTGTTAGATAATGTTGGAGGAAACTGGGGCGAGGAAATGTCTTCTTGTGAATTGTCGTCTAACTGTCTAAATGACTAATTTCTATCTATGTTTTGTAGCTCTCTCTCTCTCTCTCTCTCTCTCTCTCTATCTCTCTCTCTCTCTCTCTCTCTATCTCTCTCTCTCTCTATCTATCTATCTATCTATCTATCTATGATCTGATCTGATCTATCTGTCTGTCTGTCTGTCTGTCTGTCTGTCTGTCTGTCTGTCTGTCTGTCTGTCTGTCTGTCTGTCTGTCTGTCTGTCTGTCTGCTTGCGTGCATCATACTTACTATTCTTAAGCATCCCATGTTTTACAAATGGCTGATCCAAATCATCCTTCACCACATCTATTGGATGCAAATCGATCGAGTCTTTATCCGACACACTTTTCACAATACGAACACTTTTACCTTTGATCACGAGAAATAGCGCAGTTAAGCGATGTTCAATAAAAAGCCAAGTACATACATAACACTCGCCAATCTCCTAAGAACGCGCGCGCTGATTGGTTAAAAAAGTCATGCTAGGCTATTTAACAATTATTCCACGAAATTGAGTCGTGATAGCCAACGAGACGCTAGCCGATCAGCCATGTACGACGAGATTGAGTGGAATAATTGTTTTATTATATAGACAACCACTGGATTGTGAGAAATATAACATTTGTTTTTATTTTTAGTTCGGCAAAACCGGTCTGCCATTATGACATCAATTTTGTATCTTCAACACTTAGTTTAATAAAAACTGCCAAGCTTTCGGGCTAAGCGCCCATCTTCAGGGCTAAATGCTTAAAATCTAATTACAACGGCTATAAGTATACGAACAGGTGTTCGTTATAGGTTGAAGATACAAAATTGTTGCCATGAATTATCCAACCTACAAACCGACATTAGATTCGGTCTGCCATTGTTGAAAATCTCCAACTTTCTCTAACGTCGTGGTATATGAGCTGATAGCTTACTAGTAGAGTAGCCAATCAGAGTGCACGCTTGCTCATATCCAGTGGTTGTCTCGATGTAGCGATGTTAGAGTCGTTTTCGTAAGAGTGGTAAGTAGTTACGGCACGGTTCTTGCGGTGACCGTGCCGTGTCCAAGCATTCTGATTGGTTGAGCGATGATATTGCGTGCTGTGATTGGTTGAATACAATGTCTTCGATTCCGTACCGTGACCGTAACTCCGTACCGTAGGTTTCCCACTCATACGAAGACGACTCTGAATGGATGGTTTCTTACCAAATTGAGTTTCGTCGAGCATGCGTGTCTCTCTCAATAACGAAAGCAGATCATCTTCAAACGAATCCTGCCCAATGAGACTTTTGTCGCGAATCGTTTTCACATTCGAGGAACTTTTAGCGGTTCGTGTCTTGCTTAGCCGTTCCTCTAGAAACGTTTCCCGTGATTCTGAGCGAGTCATGGTTTGAATGTCATTCAGCTTCAAGATCTGTTGGTCATTCTTGTTTTGCAAATCTTTCAATTCTAATGTCTTCAATTCTTCCGGTTTTCTTTTCTTCTTGGGCTTTCGTTCCGTGTTTCGAAAAATGTGCACAATCAAGAGGTTGATGGGAAACACCACCAAACTCGCCTGAATTCCAATGAGCAATTCACGCCACGTGATCCTAATAAAACCCGACTCAAAAATGACGGCATCGTTGGTGGTGTTTCCAGGCTGTCGACCGTACCACATGACGTTGGCCATCATTGTGCAAAGAAGAAGCGAAAAGCAGCAGGAGATTCTTTGTACGCGTGTAAAACTGCTCCGAGGAGGCCGAAGTGCTATTGAAAACCAGAGATGCGCGTCGCTGAAATCCTTTTTGGCTCGATTTCGAAAGAGGTACGTGAATTCCCTCAGCTCCTCTTTTCCCGCTACGGGAACCAAACGAACCACCTGACCGTCGTCCTCGTCACATGCAAACCAGCGGTAACTGAGGAAAACAAAGCGCTCGTCTGTGTCAATGTCCCGGATGATCACCTGATTCAAATACCAAGCAGGCCAGGCGCCGGAGTTGTCGTGCCAAATTCGTATGTAATTCAACGAGCCGAGTGCCACCGGGACGGTAGCGAGAAAGGAGTCGACACTCCCCGACTCGAAAATCGGCCTTCCTTCGTCTTTGAGTGTGATCGGGTGGCTTTCATTCAGGTCGCCATAGAGAATGATAGAAATGTTCGAGGTGGTTTTTCGCGCCATTCTTCCAGTATAGATCGTTACCTCGTAGCGGAATCGATCCAACGGGTCGTTATCCGACGCGGCAATCAAACCGATCTTCTCCAAGTCCCGTCTGTCTTTACGTCGCGCCCACACCACAGCTAGAATATACAGACCCCCCACGATGCAGATGGTTGCTATTAGAGCCGGGGATTCGTAGAGTGTCGTAAGGTTTTTAGTGGCTGATATTATGTCGAGCTTGTTTGGAGGGATGAACAAATCACCGCCAAACCACGTCAGGTGATTACATTGACAATGCGTCAGCGCTCGAGTCGTCTTGTTGCCAACCTAAAGCAAATCATTCATATTAATATTTAAGATGAACTAAATGTCTTGTATTAAGAAAGAGCGATTAAAGTTCACCTCTTTCTTGTTCTATAAACGATAAGTACTGGCTGTCGATGTTCTTACGTCAAGCAGTCAGTTTCGTGTACATTCCAAAAATGTTGTTGAAATTTCGAGGAAACTAGATTTTTCTGACGTGTTGAATTCGCAGACATTTGACCGCGATTCCGCAAGGATTCGGCGCTTTACCACAGGAAGCCCAAGGTGCCCAATATGTTATCCTACCGAGCTACCACAGGAAGCCCAATATCCTACCGCTCTACTACAGGAAGCCCATCAAAAGACGCGCGGTCCATATCTTTTTATTTTCAACAATGGTCCAGTCAAAAGAAAAAGTTGGGCTTCCTGTAGAAAAAGTGGATGGGAGAGCTTGGACACGAGAAGAAGAAGGGGGAATGCAGGAGTTTGTGAACGAAAACATGCTAAAAAGAACACGTTTTACCTTGCAGCCTTCGCTTGTCCAAAGCTTCTTTCCTTCATCCCAGTAGTAACAACCCGAGACAAACGGGTCAAACGTGTAGTTTATACTTGACTTGGTCCCATTCTCCTGGACGGGAAGGACCCCTATATAATAATCCCCACTGCTGTTGATGTAATCACTCGACACGAACAACGTATAGGGTCCAAGACCTGTTATGTTTGCCGAATCGTTGACATGGTAACGCGGGAGTGTCGTCATCAAGTCATATTCTTCAGGGGTGGGGTGGGTATTGAATTTGAAGTATACATTTAAAGTTGTAGATCTGTTTTGCGGGATGATGTCTGCTGTGATAGCAGTCTTGCTGCGTACTTGGGAAAGCTTGTGAACAGTCATGTTAGTCAAACTCTTGGTGATGTTGAGCTGTTCCTGTCAAAAACAACAAGACACATATATTGGATGATGCGATGTGTGAAGTGATGTGTGAAGTGATGTGATGTGTGATGTGTGATGTGATGTGTGAAGTGATGTGTGAAGTGATGTGATGTGTGATGTGTGATGTGTGATGTGATGTGTGATGTGATGTGTGAAGTGATGTGTGAAGTGATGTGATGTGTGATGTGTGATGTGATGTGATGTGTGATGTGTGATGTGATGTGTGATGTGATGTGTGATGTGATGTGTGAAGTGATGTGATGTGTGATGTGTGATGTGATGTGTGCTGTGATGTGTGATGTGATGTGTGAAGTGATGTGATGTGTGATGTGATGTGTGATGATGTGATGTGTGATGTGATGTGTGATGTGATGTGTGATGTGTATGAAAGAATGTGTAATGTGCATGTGTATGAAAGAATGTGTGATGTGCATGTGTATGAATAGAATGTGTAATGTGCATGTGTATGAAGAATGTGTGATGTGCATGTGTATGAATAGAATGTGTGATGTGCATGTGTATGAATAGAATGTGTGCATGTGTATGATGAATGTGTATGAATGTGTGTGTGCATGTGTATGAATAGAATGTGTGATGTGCATGTGTATGAATAGAATGTGTGATGTGCATGTGTATGAATAGAATGTGTGATGTGCATGTGTATGAATAGAATGTGTGATGTGCATGTGTATGAATAGAATGTGTGATGTGCATGTGTATGAATAGAATGTGTGATGTGCATGTGTATGAATAGAATGTGTGATGTGCATGTGTATGAATAGAATGTGTGATGTGCATGTGTATGAATAGAATGTGTGATGTGCATGTGTATGAATAGAATGTGTGATGTGCATGTGTATGAATAGAATAGAATGTGTGATGTGTATGAATAGAATGGTGATGTGCATGTGTATGAATAGAATGTGTGATGTGCATGTGTATGAATAGAATGTGTGATGTGCATGTGTATGAATAGAATGTGTGATGTGCATGTGTATGAATAGAATGTGTGATGTGCATGTGTATGAATAGAATGTGTGATGATGTGTATGAATGAATGTGTGATGTGCATGTGTATGAATAGAATGTGTGATGTGCATGTGTATGAATAGAATGTGTGATGTGCATGTGTATGAATAGAATGTGTGATGTGCATGTGTATGAATAGAATGTGTGATGTGCATGTGTATGAATAGAATGTGTGATGTGCATGTGTATGAATAGAATGTGTGATGTGCATGTGTATGAATAGAATGTGTGATGTGCATGTGTATGAATAGAATGTGTGATGTGCATGTGTATGAATAGAATGTGTGATGTGCATGTGTATGAATAGAATGTGTGTGCATGTGTATGAATAGAATGTGTGATGTGTATGAATAGAATGTGTGATGTGCATGTGTATGAATAGAATGTGTGATGTGCATGTGTATGAATAGAATGTGTGATGTGCATGTGTATGAATAGAATGTGTGATGTGCATGTGTATGAATAGAATGTGTGATGTGCATGTGTATGAATAGAATGTGTGATGTGCATGTGTATGAATAGAATGTGTGATGTGCATGTGTATGAATAGAATGTGTGATGTGCATGTGTATGAATAGAATGGGTGATGTGCATGTGTATGAATAGAATGTGTGATGTGCATGTGTATGAATAGAATGTGTGATGTGCATGTGTATGAATAGAATGGGTGATGTGCATGTGTATGAATAGAATGTGTGATGTGCATGTGTATGAATAGAATGTGTGATGTGCATGTGTATATGAATATGATGTAATAACTGACATACGTTCTCCTCGGGACGTTTGTTGAGTAGATAGATGTCGATAAATGACGAAAGACCGTCGATTTTAAGCTCCTTCGAGTCATCGCCGACGACGATTAGAGACATCGCTTCAGAGTTGATCATCTTGGACGACTTGGTACCACTGAATGGATTGATACTCATCCGGGATACCTGACGACCGAGAAACCCCACCAAATATGGGCATTGTTAGTTTTACCACAATCATTTGCATGCTTAAAACACAACCAAATACTTGGTTGATTTGGACACCGCTGTACTCCTTGACAAAAGGCTCATTTAATTGTTTTACTCAGGGATTTTTAATTTCCAACGTCAACATATTTTTGCGTTCTCGTTTCGTGAATAATTCGTGAATAATTATAATTACACCAACTCGCTACTAACCGAGCATTGCAAAACAGCCCCTATCCTTTTCGCGAAACTTCGCCGAGAAGATGAAGTTCGATCGAGTCGTTGACCGGGCCGCGAGAGAATGAGGCGAGACGAAAAGACGCGAGGGGACTGAGGTATACTTTTCGCGCGTCTCCTCTTCTCGCCTCACTCTCCTCGCATCTTTTCGTCTCGTCTCATTCTCTCGCGGCCCGATCAACGATTCGATCGACTTCAACTCTTCTCGGCAGAGTTTCATGAAAAAGTACGGGCTATTTTGCAGTGCGTCTAGGCTAACCCTCATTAAATGTCTGCCAAGGAGTACAGCGTTTTTCAAACAACTCAGAACTGGAGTATTATTTGAAATGATATAAAGCTCTCACCACCATGCCAATCTCGTCGTGTACACCAGCTATACCATTCAATAACACGTCTTTCCCAGGGAGACTAAAGCCTCCCTCACCTGCCGTTGTTAGTGTAGTTTCCCCTATGTCACCCGATAAGACTTTCTTTACAGTGAGTGTTAGGTTATTAGCTTGATAGAATGTTGGGTCTTCGCCTGGTAACTTGCCATTCAATGTAGCGCCTGCCAACTCGTTCGTCAATGCCACGAGTTGACTTGATGAACTTTGACTCTGATAAACAAAGGATTAACAAAGTTTGTACTCGTTTTGATGTTCACACCCCGAGGGGAAGGGGGGAGGGGGAGGTTGAGGGGGATCTGTACTCCCAATTACTGGGTTGCAATCAATTCCTGGAGATTTAATGTAAAACGACACAGCGGCAGGCACCAACATGGCCGCCATGACGTAACGTGTAAATCATTATTATTAATTTGATAAGAGTGACTTTTTAGGAAAACCAGCGATAATAGTTTGCGACGTTTCGTTGTCATCCTGACAAAGTTTCACAATATGTAAGTGAGTCGAGACTAACAGATAATGACTATAAAGTACATCAGAACAATAGTAAAATAAACAGTGTATATTCATAATCTGTTCATCTCGACTCACTTGCATTAATTGCTTGATGATAATGTTGTCATTATTATAATCTGAATTATGTTGATCAACCTTTTCTAGGTCTGAAGCAGATCCTAATGGATCAGAAAAGATCTTCTCAGAGCTGGTTGCAGAGGCAATTATGCAATTGCTGATTGCTGATAATGCTGTTTGTGACGCCAATTCAATCTGAGCTGGTTCGATCCATTTTCCTTTTTGGGCGTTGCCACTGACAACGTGAACGGCACGTGAGTATATAGAGACAGAAGATTCCTGGGAATGAGTAAAGTATTATGGGTTAGTAAAAGTGCTATCTATCTATCTA